>CAUYRT010096464.1:0-25806 GCA_963574885.1 Lepilemur ruficaudatus
TTGTTCCTAGATTAAGTTTTTACATTGAGTTTTTACTTTTTTGCGATTAGGTGCATGGCATTATTTTCTTACATACTACAATCCCACTGGGGGAAAATGATTAGAAAGTCCTTTGTCAAACTTGAGTTTTTAAGCTCACACATGCTGCCTTTGCGCTGGAAGGACCTTCTCCTTGAAACCTTGCTGAATTCCTATGACTATGTCTTTAAGCCTGGAGCTGTCAGGGAGACGGCTTGGCAGGCTCTTTAGGGTGTCTGGGAGGGTCTGAATTCAGCAGTGATTTGATCAGAGTTGTGCTTTGTGGAGGTAATTGGCCGTGTATGTGTGTGTGTGTATATAACTGACAGGAGGGAGAGACTAGAGATCCTCTAGAAGCCTGTTGCATAGTCCTGTTGAGAGATAGTGACAGGCAGCACAGGGTGATATAGAAAGTGCTAGATGCCCATGACCCTGTGAAGGCAGAGTCAGAGTTTTGGTAAATGATTCAGTGCAGATTGTGGGGTAAAGCGAGTTAGTCTCGAATGAGGCCCAGGTGGTACCCCCGACAGAAATGAACCAAACCTGAGCACAGGACATTCTAGTACCCTAAGCTCCCCCGGCCCTATTCCAACCCCTTCTCAGATGGTGAGGGGGTGGAACCTCAGGACAGCCCAAGATGGCTTTAAGTATGATGCCCCCTTTGAGGAGTGGGTACTGGAGAGGACTTACTGAATTTATGATTAAGCTAATGTAGTTAATCATTTTTGGTAATTATGTCCTTAACAGCACAGCATTAGGCTTAATAATTGATCAAGCAAGAGGTGATAAATGAAAAGATAATGGCTCAGGACAGGTAGGTCACTTGCAGAAGGAACATTTTTTTTTTTTTGAGACAGAGTCTCTGTTGCCCGGGGCTAGAGTGCTGTGGTGTCAGCCTAGCTCACAGCAACCTCAAACTCCTGGGCTCAGGCGATCCTCCTGCCTCTGCCTCCCCAGTAGCTGGGACTACAGGCATGTGCCACCATGCCCGGCTAATTTTTTCTATATATTTTTAGTTGGCCAATTAATTTCTTTCTATTTTTAGTAGAGACGCGGTCTCGCTCTTGCTCGGGCTGGTTTCGAACTCCTGACCTTGAGTGATCCTCCCGCCTCGGCCTCCCAGAGTGCTAGGATTACAGGCGTGAGCCACTGCGCCTGGCCTAGAAGGACCATTTTGATTAAAAGTGGACTGTTACCCCACCAAGCTTTCAGCAGAAAGAGGTGGATGTCTCTAAACAACCTGCTTACCCCTGGTTTCCCCTTCTTAATGAGTGGCATCCACCCAGGTACTCAAGCCCTAAATCTAGGAGTCTACCCTTGATTGTGTTGTCCCTCATTTGCTACATCTAACCCATCAACTTTGTTTCTAAAACATCCTTCCAATCCTGACACTTGTCTTTGTTTCAACTGCTACCACCCTAGTCCAAGCTGCTGTCTTTGTTCACTTAGATGCAGCCATATGTGCCTTTTCCACTTTTATTTTTCTTTTTTGAAACAGGGTGTCACTCTGTCACACAGGCTGGAGTGCAGTAGCGTCATCATAGCTCACTGTAACCTCAAACTCCTGGGCTCAAGCGATCCTCCTGCCTCAGCCTCCTGAGTAGCTGGGACTACAGGCGTGTGCCACCACTCCTGGCTAATTTTTCTATTTTTCTGTAGAGATGAGATCTTGCTCTTGCTCAGGCTGGTCTCAAACTCCTGGCCTCAAACGATCTTCCCACCTTGGCCTCCCAAAGCGCTAGGATTAAAGGCGTGAGCAGGAAGTCTTTGCTTTGTTGGAATGGTCTCCTTCTGATCCAGTCCCCTTGCAGTCTTCCAGTCTTGGGTATTTAATGTATGTCCTTCCAATCTGTCTTGTATGTGTTTAGACATACATGTGTCCTTGAAAAATTCCATGTTTTGTGCATGTGTCTGTGTGGCCTCTAGGACCTTTGTAGAATAGAAAAATAAAAATGCTATATGGATTTAGAGAATTATTATTATCATTAGTAGTATTATCTCTAATTACTTGGGTATCCATGGAATCACATAATTTAACAGCTAGGAATCACTTGGGAATGACTGGCCCCACAGCCCTCCTTATTTGACAAGGTGACTGAGGCCCAGAGGCTTCCTTTTAAATAATTCCTTTCGAGGACATTGTCAGTATTTACAGGGAACTTGTACTGGGCAAGAGCCTACGCCTCCAGATGGAGGATGTGGGGACGAAAGGCAGACTTCTGCAGGAGGCCCCAGAGGCTATTATGGGATTTCTCATGTCTTCTTCACTATTGGGCATTGGGCTCCCCAAAGACTTGCAGAATATCTGATTTGGGGGTACAGCCCACTGCTCCTCCCCCAATCCTCTCCTTTTCATCTTTACTGTTTTCCCAGGTCCCACAGTCCCCTTCTGAACCAGCGGTGCTCACTGACCCCAGCACAGTAGAGTGCCCAGCCCCCACTCTGCTCTTTCTTGTCCTTGTCTTGGCGGATGCCTCTTCTCTCTGCGGCCCACCCTGAGTGTCTTGCTATATCACAGAGCCCTCACCTGACCTTATCTTTGTGTTTCCAGATTGGAGCCTCTCTCTTCTCTAGTAACATCGGCAGTGCCCACTTTGTGGGGCTGGCTGGGACCGGAGCAGCTTCAGGCATCGCCATGGGGGGCTTTGAATGGAATGTGAGTCACACATTTACCCTGGTAAATGTGACATGGTACCCTGGAGCGGGAAGGATCCTTAGCAGTCAGCCAGTTTAGTCCATGCTCTGAGGAGCTCCAGGTGTTAGGGAACCTTGCAGGGCCACCCCAGGGTGCAGATAGAGGAGGGGCATGGCTTCAGGGTCCCAAGAGTCCTGTTCCCCTTCCTCCAGAGTAGCATGGGAACACCACTGACGGGATACCAATAAGTATTTCTTCTCTTTCCTCTTGATGTTAAAAGGCCAAAGCCCCATGTTAGAGGAGTACCACCAGATTTCCATTATTACATTATTATCCTCATCATCATTATTATGGCCCTTCAAATGGTATTTCACCCCTTGTAAATCAGGGAAGAGGCAAAGGTGAACTTGGCGTTCTGGCTGCGGCACAGGCTGTGATGTTGGTGGGCAGGCTCCTGGGCTTCCCTTCCACGGTTGCCCGACTGCTGTTTACATCGGCCAGTTGGGCAGCAAAGGCCTGCTCCAGTCTCTAAGGGCTCCCTAGCGAGTGTCCTCAGAGCCAAAGAAAGAAAAGGCTGAGTGATTTTTCTGCAGCAGCTGAGGGACACTTTGGGTGGCAGAGATGGGCTAAGGTTCCTCCTGGTTTAAATTCACCTCTCGTTTTGGTTTCAGGCCCTGGTTTTGGTGGTTGTGCTGGGCTGGTTGTTTGTCCCCGTCTACATTAAAGCTGGGGTGAGTATCTGCTCTGTTATTCCTTTTCCTGAGGGCGAATATACCTGTGAGTTTGGTCCTCCTGGAGGGCGGAAGAGACTTTCTGGGATAAATGGCAGAGAAAACCTGTGGGTTGGCTTTTGCTCCCAGGTTATAAAGTTCCTGGTTGCCCGCAGGGGCATTAAACAGATCCACTGGGCCTGAGTCTGATGGATCTTTTCAGTCCAGACACATGACTGTTTCCTCTAGGAAGCTCCCTAAACAACCTCACTCTGTTCAGACCCCTCTGAAGTATCATGTGCCCTCACCCTGGGTGTGTACTTAATGCTGCACTGCCATGCATTTGCTCTTATATATAACTAACTTTCTGTAGCCTCTGCCCCTAGAAAGGAAACAGCTTGAGAAATAGAAGAACTGTATTTTCCCATCATTTACACACATCAGCAGCTCTTGTTTGCTAAGCATGCAGCTACTACTCAACTATTCAATGCATGCTTGGTCTCCTGACTGCGCCTCTCTGAAATTGTACACCGGGCAGTTTTAGTATCATCTGTCCTATGAGATCTAACGGACACCCACTCTATGTGAGTCTGTACATTAGCAGCTAGAAGCAATACAGGAAAAGAAAAACACACAGAGGGCTGACTCTACATCTTTTAGAGGCTCACAGATGGCTGGTGACACATGTCTGGTCCCAGGAGACAACAGGCTCAGGGTTGAGGGAACAAGATAGAAAGTGTGGTTGGCATTTGCAGAATGAAACTGAGAGGCCAGCTGGGCAGGCCTGCAGCCACCGTCCTCGGCACTGCCCGTGTGCAGCCCACGGTGAAGGCATATCCATCCCGGCCAACTTGTTGGATACACCGGGAAGATGCCACTGTTATGATGTCTTGTTTGCAGTAGGGCCTCTGTATAGGAATATATATATAAATTATATATAGAGAGTCATCCCTCAGCATCCAGGGGATTGGTCCCACGATCCTCCAAGGATACCAAAAATCCATGGATGCTCAAGTCTCTTACATAAAATGTAGTATTTGCATATCACCTATGTACATCCTCCCATATACTTTAAATCATCTCTTGATTACTTATAATACCTAATACTATATAATTGCTACATAAATAGTTTTTATACTATATTCTTTTTAAATTTGTATTTTTAAAATTGTGGTATTGTTATTTTTTATTTTTTTTCGCAAATATTTTCAATCTGTGAATGTGGAACCCACAGATAAGGGGGGTGGATTGTATATATATATCTATGTATATATATATCTCCCCTCCTCCTCCATGGCAAGGATCTGCCTCCTTAGTTATGCCCAGTCATGTGTTCATTCAACAACTGGTGTTTATTGGGCACCTTCTATGTGCTAAGATAACACCTACCTACCCCTACAGTGGTAGGGCATTCGGGATGGAAATGAGCAAATGGCTGGAGGTCAAGGGCCCTCTGGACACCTTACAGACTTTTCTGGCCAACAAGGACTCGGGATCCTTGACCATACTTCTGTGGCTCTGACACCAGGTTGGGTTCTACTGCTCTGCCTGCTCTGGGCTCTCTGATCACTCTGGCTGGCCAGTGACCTCCCTCTCATCCCATGCAGGTGGTGACGATGCCACAGTACCTGCAGAAGCGGTTTGGAGGCAAGCGGATCCAGGTCTACCTTTCCATTCTGTCCCTGCTGCTCTACATTTTTACCAAGATCTCGGTGAGTCTGCTGCCCCAGGGGCTGGGCCCTGGCCATGTCAGAGGCTGCCCACTCTCACTCCCCAGCTGGTCACCAAGAGGCAGCTCTATACATTTGTATTAACTTGGTCCTTTAAATCTTCTTGCTCTTTGAGGTAAAGTCTTATTTCATGCATTAAGGAGCCAATGGAATTTAATTAAACATAAACAGGTTTATGAAAACACAAACAGGTTTAAGAAGGTTCAGGGAAAGCTGTTCTTGATAGAAGATTTAAAAAGACTTAGGTTTGGAACTTCTGTATGATCCAGCAGTCCCACCTCTGGGTATATTTCCAAAGGAATGGAAATTGGTATGTCAAAGAGATCTAAGCAACCGCCTGTTCACTGCAGCCCTATTCAGTACAGCCAAGACATGGAATCAATGGAAGTGCCCGTCAATGGTTGAATGCAAAAAGAAAATGTGGCATATAGACACAATGAAATGCCTTTCAACCTTAAAAAAAGGAAGGAAATTCTGTCATTTGTGACAACACAGATAAACCTGGAGAACATTATGTTAAGTGATGTAAGCCAGGCACAGAAAGACCAATACTGCATGATCTCATTTGTATGTGGAATCTAAAAATGTTGAACTCATAGAAGCAGAGAGTGGAACGGTGGTTACGGGGGGCTGGGGGCAGGTGGGCAGTTGGGGAGATGTTGGTCGAAGGATACAGAATTTCAGTTAGATAGAAGGAATAAGTTCAAAGGATCTACTGTGCATCATGGTGACTACAGTTAATAACAATGTTAATAACAATACAGTTAATAACAATAATAATATTTTGAAAATCGCAAAAAAAGATTTTAAGTGTTTTCACCACAAATTGGTAAGTGAGCTTATGCATGTGTTAATTAGTTCGATTGAGCCATCCCACAATGTGTACATGTTTAACACATTGACTGCCACACTAGAAAAAAATTTTTCCTTGGGGCCACGGTGTTTTATCATGAAAATAGAATAAAAACTTTGAAAACAAAACAATCCTTTCTAATTTAATGAAAAATTTGTTATCTTTTATTGTTTTCTGTGCGTGAGTTATATGGAACTTGAAAAATAGTTCTTGCAGCTCCCAAGGTGAAGAGACATGTGAATTACATACACTTCATGAGGCCACGGGCTCAAAACTAGTGTGAGTTAAATACAACTCACAGGGTAGTTAATGTGTTAAAAAATATCATGTTGTACATGATAAATATATACACTTTTTGTTTGTCAGTTAGAAAGAAAGGGAAGTTAGAGATATTCAGGACTGAATCCAACCTTAGAGGCAGCCAGGGGCCTTTGTGCCTTGCAAGGGTCAAAATCTGACTCTATGTAACATTTCTGATGTACTTAAACATGGGCAGTCAGTGCCAACCATGGAAGGGACCTCTGAGATTCTGTCTTAGGGACAGAAAAATGAAAACTCTGAGATGGAAAGTACTTCTCAGGACCCCGCATCAGGAGTAGAACCCAGGCCTCTGATTCATAGTTCATTATCCTTTTCCATGCAGGAGGTTTCTGTAGTTGCTTGGAGTTGGCTCCTTGTCAATCTTCTGGGGGATTTTTACTGTCTCTGAACCCAACCACTGTGGCTGTTCCCTTACCAGTTAGCCGACCTGGAGCTGTAGGCCCCAGAGATTTCTCAAGGATTGGCTGGCCACTGGGGTGCCTTTGAAAGCTGGGCAGAGCTCTTGGCTGACCTACTGGAGCAGGCCTTATATTCCTTCTTTCTTCACTTTTTCTTCCTTGAAAGCATTCAAGTCAATTCTTCTTGATGATAAAACAAAACAAAGCAAAACCCCCAGGAAACCACTGAAGTTCTGAGATATGCCCCTAACATCCCAAAAGATGGTGGGAAGAGAAAACTTTGCTTAATAAGTTTTGGTTGACATTTTTTTTTGTCCCCAAGGTGATTGTCAGTCTAATAAAAGTTAAAGCAACAGTGAGAAAAAAAAAGAGAGAGAAAAATATGTGAATAATAAGGAATAAGAGGAAGAAAATAGGGCCTTAGCAGAATAATTATAGGAAGCTGGTCTCCTGGTCTGTTCCACTGCTCATTAGCAGGTGACCTGGGACAAATGGCATAAACTTTCTGGAGCTTAGTGTCTTCATGATTTTTGCCTTGCCTAGCTCTCTGGGTGTTGGTGAGGACCAAGTGAATTTGTTTATTATTAACCTAGAGTATTATTGGGATGTAAGATACGCTGATGATGAGCATGACTAATTGAGAGCCCTCAACACTTTCTGGGAGAAGCTCTCTGGATTCCCGTAGGGCAGAGAGAGAGAAGTGGCACAGATGGATCACAGAGGGAGTGGCTCCAGTCTTCCCCCTTAGCCAGCAGTTACAATGGGCTCATTGTTCTATCAAAAGAGTTATCTCTGGGCTATAAGTCAGTTTTCCTCCTTTTTCTTGTCCTCCCTTGTCCAGTACCAAAGATGAGATTAGACCAATCTCAGCATCTTACAAAAGATCTTCCCTGGCTGAGATCTGAGTTGGGTTGGGTCTGTATCGAGCCTTCTACTCTGGCTAGGTGGGGTACTGAAAACACAGTTGTTAGTACTTTTGTTTTCTTGATTAATTAAAGCTGAGACAATGGCAATATTAAATAACACTTGCAGTTTTTTTTACTATGGAAAATTTTAAACATACATAAGTAGAGATAGACTAGCATAGCAAGTACTTATGGACATAATACTGGTCGCTTGGCTTTAACAGTTACCAACATTTTGCCATTTTTGGTTCATCTATCCTCTTCCACTTTTTCTCAGCAGTATTTTAAATCAAATCCCAGATATCGTGTCATTTCACATAACCATTGTGCTATTATCAAATCTAATAAAATTTATAGTAATTTCTTAATTTAGGTAATTTAATACCTGGTCCATATGCAAATTTTCATGATTATTCCAAAAATGTTTTCTTACAGTTTGTTGAATCAGGATCCAAATGAAGTCTATACATTGCATTTGATTTGTCTTTAAAAAAAATATGTTAATATATGTGCAGGTCTTCAAACTATCACAATTATTTTTCCCTCGTATTACCTTTCTGTCCTGGCTTACATGAACAAACCTTTTCTTTTTTTTTTTTTTGATTGGGTTATTTGTCTTTTTGTTCAGTTGTAAAAGTTCTTTATATATGCTGGATGCTAGACCCTTATCAGATATGTCTTGCAAAAAAATATTTTCTCCCATTCTGTAGGTTGTCTTTGCACTTTCTTTCTTTCTTTTTTTTTTTGAGACAGTCTCACTTTGTTGCCTGGACTAGAGTGCCGTGGTGTCAGCCTGGCTCACAGCAACCTCAAACTCCGGGGCTCAAGCGATCCTTCTGCCTCAGCCTCTTGAGGAGCTGGGACTACAGGCATGCGCCACCATGCCCGGCTAATTTTTCCTATATATTTTTTAGTTGTCCAGCTAATTTCTTTCTATTTTTTTAGTAGAGACGGGTCTTGCTCTTCTCAGGTTGGTCTCGAACTCCTGACCTTGAGTGATCCTCCCACCTTGGCTTCTCAGAGTGCTAGGATTACAGGCGTGAGCCGCCATGCCCGGCCTGTCTTTGCACTTTCTTGATAGTGTCCTTTGATGCATAAAGGCTTTAAATCTTGGTGAAGTTCAATTTATCTATTTTATCTTTTGTTGCTTATGGTTTTGGTGTCATTTGTAAGAATCCATTGCCAAATCCAAGGTCATGAATATGTACCCCACTATGTTTTCTCTTTAGAGTCTTATAGTTTTAGCTCTTACATTTAGGGCTTTGATCCATTTTGAGTTAATTTTTGTGTGTGGTGTGAGGTAGGGGTTCAACTTCATTCTTTTGCATGTGGATATCCAGTTCTCCCAGCACCATTTATTGAAGAGACTGTTGTTTCCCCATCAAATGGTCTAGCACATAAGTTTTTACACCACTAAATGAAGGCACACTCTCATTGATAAGGCCAATACGGCTTTGTCTTGGAGTTGGGACTAACGTTGAGCAACAGTGCTTCCTGTTTGGGCAGATTCCTGACTTGCATTACTCCTGCCCTTGAGGGGTATGTTTGTGCTTTCTCTGCTAATGTCATAATTCTGCCTCCTTCACTTTCTCCTCTTCTCCTCCGGGTTAGTTTTTAGTTACAAAGGAAAAGCTCCAGCTTTTCTGTCTTATTTTGTTAGGCTGGTGTGTGGAACTTGGATTGGGAAATGCTGGGAGGGCTGAAGAAATCAGGCCTTGGTTTTCTGAGGGAGGGTAGAGCATCAATCTAAGAAGGGCATCAATCTAAGAAGACAAAAAGGAATGCAAGCAGGATGGTGGGGAGGTCACCCTGCAAAGAGGGGAAGGTTGGGGAGGGAGTCGCTCCTTGGTTCAGCTCGTGAGGTGGTACCTGTCTAATGTGCATGTAGAGAAGGGAACTGGGCTTCCCCTTCTCCAAGGCAAGCATTTTCCAAGTCCACAGTTCAAGCTGGTGAAAGTCTGTTGACTGTGGTTGCCATGGAAAGGGCACTCTTTGCCCTTGGAGCTGGTGTAAGGGTGGTCATATAAATAAACTAAGTGCCCAACCTCTGTCCCTGCCTTCCCTGTCACCCCACCTATTTTTCAGGTTACTGATTAAACCTCCTTGTACTTGGGAGCCCCTAGGGAGCTGAGGGACAGCCTCCTTCAGCTCAGATACTGATGGGACACATCCCTCAACAGTCAGCTTTTTCTACATTTTGTTTTTGAATTGTACGTGGTTGTAGTCTGCTCCCTCTCTGTGTGGTTTTTGGGGCTCCATACTGGAGGCCCTGACCAATGTCATACTTGTTCCACCTGCTGACCAAGGTCAGTGAGCCCCTGACAAATGCACAAGAAGGATGGTAGCTGCTCTTTATGTAGTGCCTGTCTCTTCATTAAGTCTCCAGTAGAGGCTTTACGTACAGTCGCTCCAGTTCTCATGCCAGTACTGCATGGGTAGGGACTTTTATTTTATTTTCCACTTCGTGGAGGAGAAAACTGAGTCTCACAGAAGTTAGGTAATTCGCCCCATATCACACATCTAGTACATGGCAAAGTCAAGATTGGAACCAGGGTCTCTCTAGTCCCAAAGTCTGCGTTCTTCTCCCAGCTCTGCACCATGCTTGGATAGGATGAAGGCATAGAATGACAGAATGGGATAGGTCCTCTAGTCCTGTGTCTTAGGCTCTCATTTTACAGCTGGGGAAACTGGGGTCCAGAGAGGGAAAGGGACTCTGTGGGGTTCAACAGGAGCCAGAACCGTGATGAGAAGCAGGTTTTCTGACATTGAATCCAAACTTTCTGACATTATGTCCCTTCTGCCTTCTAAGCTTTTCATTCCTCTAGTACAGGGTAGGTTAAAATTCAAGATTCTGTGAGCAATTAAGAGCGCCAGTTTGAATGAACCTCACAATATAAATGAGTTGCTTAGAGTAGGATTTGAGAGGACTGTGAGGAGAGGACATCAGCCGCAGCACATTGTGTGTACGAGGGATCTGAAGGAGGGACATCTAGGCAGAGGGGAGGGTGGGCAGGGATGCAGACAGTCACAGCTTTGTCTTTATCAATCTATCTGGCTTCGGGTTCACTGTAGGTCATAGAGCACGAAATTTTCAAAAGAATTACAGTGATGTGAGCTATACCTGCTAGGAGTTCACATCGAGATACACAGGAGTTTAGGGCTCATGGACAATAGAACTGTTAGTTAGCAAAGTACAGTAGTAAGGGATTTACGCTGCATGCAAACCAAGACCAGTCGACTTTGTTGTGTGTGTGTGTGGAAAGGCATGGATGTGCTGTGATGGTGAGAAGAGAGGAAGGGTGGCTTATGAAACTCATATCCAGACAAGGAAGAACCAAGAACCTGCCAAGAAGGCTTGGGGAAGGTGTAGGGATCCAGGTGTGTGTATTTGATGGGAGAAAGCAAGCACAGGCCATTGCAGGTACAGGGCTCAGATGTGGCCCTGGCCACTGGGCGGCAGTGGCGCGGAGCCTTGGTTATGGCTACCACCTTGTGGTCACACCCTTTTGCGCTCTGAGACACAGAATTTATTGTTTCTCCACAAGCTCCTGGATTTATTGGCTCCCTCAGGCACCCTGCCTTATCAATTTCCAAGAAGCATTCTGTTTTGTAAAATTTCCTGGTGTCGTGTGTCTTATTCAAATGTGTGCAATCACTTGAGATAAAGCCTCATATTTTCTGAGTGACACGTGATGGCTGAATGTCTGTGTCCCTGTTCGCATTTCCTGGGGCTATTATCACAGATCACGATGGCAATAAACTTTTACAGCAACTCCACTGTCCATATTGGATCCTTGGGTGAAAATAAGAGCTCTGGCTTTTCTTAAGGTTCGAAGGGCATTACTTTTGTAAATGGAACGAGAAATTTGAGTAATGGGGCTTCTCCATCTGAAACCTCATTGCTAGGCAGGATTCACTGAGTGTTCAGATACACCTTGCGTAGGACCAGCATGGGCGGCAAACACACACACACATAAAATCACGGGTTGTCAAAACATCATCATCAGAGACTCAGTTACTCCCAGAAGTTTTCCAACTGGGGTCTGTATTATTATTTTTCCTCCATGAGTCCCATGGACATTGTTTAGCCAGACTTTCAAAGCGGTGAGAGCAAAGCCCCTGAGCTAAATCCAATCAATTATCTGTTTTTGTAAATAAAGTTTTATTGGAACACAGCCAACCCATTTGTTTATGTTGTCTGTAGTTGCGTTCAGGCTTTAATTGTGGAATTTGACCAAGACGATAAACGCAAAGCCTAACATATTTACAACCTGCCCCTTTACAGAAAAAGTTTGCCAATCATTGGTCTAGAGGACCATCATTTTCTATTTCTCTTCAAGTTCATTTTGCTTAGTAGCACTGGGGAAGTTTCCTTCCCTTCCTCCCTCTCTGCTTCCTTCCTATTCCTCCTTCTCCTCCTCTTTCTCCTTCTCCTTTACTCCTTTCTCTCTCTCTCATGCTCTCTCCCTCCCTTCCTTCCCCTCTCTCTTCTCTGTCTCTGTCTCTCTCTCTCTCTTTCTCCTTCCCTCTTCTCTCTCTTCCTTTTCCAAGGACGAGAGATGGCCTCATAGGATTTATAGTAGAGAGGACACTTTCCTCTCTATTCCCCTATTTTTATAAATGAAAAACTTAATGAAATCCTTTAAGCACCAAGAATAATATAGCAAACACCTTTACATCCACCACTCAAATTTTATAGATCAATTTATTATTTTTTGAAAGAACTAAAGCATAACAGATGTAAGTAAAGGCTCACCTGTACCCCATCCTGATTCTAGTTCCCTTCTTCCTAAAAGGTAAATGCTGTCTTGAGCTTGGTGTGTATTCTTCTAGTCTGTGCTTTTGCATTTTTACTACATATATATGTATACCCTTATATCCATAAAGAATATATTGTGTTTTAAGATTTCTGCTCCCCTAACCTTTGAAACTGTAAGCAAAATGTAACAATGACATTGAAAAAAAACTTGGTGTGTGTGTGAAGCCCCCATAATCCTATAATTCTTTTTTTTTCTTTATCGAAGTATGCTTTACATATCAATCCTATAATTCTAATACAAGTATTTTCATATTTTGGCTTTGTTCTTTTTGTGTGTATTCTTTTATGGAATTGCAATCAGAATATACACACCGTTTTGTCTTTCTCCCCATGCTTGTCATCAAACTGCAAACATATGTCCGGTTTCCATTTTTATAATTATTTTAAATAATTTTTCTTTAAAAAGTAAATGAAAAAGTATTATTTTTGGTTAAAAATGACCTTGTTCTATGCAGAAAATATTCCAGAATGGAAGTTCTTTCCTTTCCTTTTCAATGTTATTTTGGAGATCAAAATCATGCATCATATGAAAGCCCTTGGTAAATGGTAGAAGTCCCTGGATATGAAGGCAAACCCCCTAGTAAATCAGGAAAAAGTTTGGGCAGCTTGGGAGAACCGGAGATTATGTCAGAGGACCTGGGCTAAAGTTTGTTTGCTGAGCTGGAGTCACCTGCCCGAGCCTAGCTAAGGTATCCCCAGGCACTCCTGCTGGCTTTTAGGGTTCCAAGGACAGAATTCATCTCTGAAGTCAGTAATGACTCATGGGAAGAAGAATTTGTCCTAGGTTTCTTCAATTCACTAGGGAGGTTTTCTTAGAATTCTTTATCTGTGCTGTTAGAATGAAAAAGAACATCATAAAAAAATTTCTAAGAGCTCAACACTTCTCAGAAGTTTTTATAGACTTCACTTATAGCATTATCACAGGAGTTGCATGTTACTTGGACTAATGACAGTGAGGGAAATAATGACGATATCACAGTCTACCATGGTGTGTTGTCATAAAGCATTAAAAATTAACTACTCTGTAAAATAAACCAACCCAGGGCATTTTTAAGGCTGTAGCAGCCTTGGAATCTTTTAATAGCTCATTTATGCCTATGAGCTTATCCACCAAATCAAAAGTGTGTGCATTTAGCAGAATTCCACTATAATCAACAAATGGGGCCCCTTTAATTTAGGTGACTTTATGTGTTTTTCTAGAGGCATGGGAAGAGGGTGATCAACATTATGAATATTCACTATACTCTCAAGTGGCCCAGTGTGCAGAGGCTGTTTTACCTTTAGCGGGATGAATGTATAGCAGAGGCTCTTTCCTCTTCTTGGGCCACTGCAGAGAGCAGGATGGAACCAGTCCAGGGCCTGGGATGGGGAGACTTTCCTCACTGCAGGGCTTTCCTGCTTCCAACCGTTGAGAATCACAAGCCCCTGGAGTCAGGACTTCTTGTTTAAAGATAAGGACACTGAGAAGTGGAGAGGTGAAATGTTTTGTCCCAGGCACTCAGGCTTCGAGTGGCAACAGGGGGACTCAAACCCAGGTCCTCTGACCACAGGCCCAGGTGGAGCGAGGATGTCTCTTTCTAAGCCACCATCTCTCTTCTCACCTCCTGGCCCTTAGGTCCCCTGGGATGGGAGAATCTGCGGGGGAGGTCTGGGAGGACGAGAGCTAAGGCCCTGGGTCCTCAGAAGGCCCATCTTGGGGGAGGGGGCTGAGTTACTCTCCAGGGCTCACGCATTGGCACATGAGCATGGAGTTGATATTAGACAAGCTCTTGCTAACGGAGGGAGGGAACAGGCAGTTTTGTTGGGAGGGGCAGGAGGGTGTGGTGGGGACCTTAGCCACTGGAGGGCTCCAGGGAGCTGCAATGGGGTGGGAAGAGGGAGATGAGATTATAGAGATGCGAGAGATCCCAGGCCAACCCTGTTGGCCCATTCCCCAGGGCTCTTTGCATGCCCTGAACTGTATTAGCTTTTGTGCAATAAAACAGCTAGTGCATTCCATCTAGGGGAAGTCTAGCTTCTTCAGCACCTGGAGATTTGAAAACAAAAGATTCACCATGATCCCTTAATACTACCGTTTCTGGTAGTATTATTATTTAATATTTTGGAGATGACGTGAAAGTTTATTTTAAAGTTTATAAACCAGTGCCCTCTGCTGGTGTATATTAGCAACTGCATCATTCAGCCAGCCAAGTACAAAGTTCATTACCGGATGGTTCAATGGGACAGGGAGGAGGAGAAAGAGGTGGAAAAACTGTGTCAAGAACATAACTGGTGAATTCAAGAGTGAAGAGGGAACATTTATGAAAATTACATGAGATAATCTGGTACCAAGCCTGCCACGTAACAGGTGCTTGGTGATGTTCTGGTTGTATGTGAGTCAAGATGGACTCCATCTGGGCTGGGAGATAAAATTATGATCTTGCTGAAGTTTCTCTCCACTCCAGAGTGGAGGTGGGGTTTGCCACTCTGGGGTCTTCAGCACTCAGACTTGATTTTGGGAGTAGATCTGGTAAACCTGTGTACGATAGGTGTAAATGATGGATAATAGCTTATAGCACCAGGCTACGGGTGGGTTGGGAGGAACCTCAAGGTGTTAATAGTTGTTCCTTGGCAAAAAGAGTTTTGTATGCCATTCACAGTACATGGTGTGTATTAAAGGCTCAGAGAAGTTGCATTGCGAAGAAACCGCCTTAACTTTGCTCAATCCAGCATTTCACAGACCTTTTGGACCATGGAATTCTTGTTATCATAGAATACCTATTATCATCTTCAATAAAGCTTGCTCAGAAACTCAGGGATAGAGAGACCATGGACCCTGTGGCCAGCTGGCCACTTGCACTCCTAACTCTGCCTCTCTTCTCCTTCTAGGCAGACATCTTCTCCGGGGCCATGTTCATCAATATGGCCTTGGGCCTGAATCTATACCTGGCCATCTTTCTCTTATTAGTGGTCACTGGCTTTTATACAGTCACAGGTGAGTTCCTTCATATGAGCCAGCAGCTCAAGCTCAGCTCAGGGTTAGGTGCTTAGAGGAGAAAAGGAAGTAGGAGACTCTGAAAGAGAAGAGATACACCCAGAGAATGGCATATTTGCTTGGTCCCCACTCACAGGCCCTACAAGTTATGCGAGTGGTCTCAGAAAGCTCCAGCAGTGGCTTGACCAGTCAGGGCAACTTCTTACAGGAGCTCAGCAGAGCTTGGTCCTGCAGGTTATGGAGATGACATAACTAGTTGGGAGGATCAGGGGAGAGCCAGGTGTGGAAATTAAGTGAGGGCTGGAGAATGGAGACAGGATGGACACTGCATGGGGTGGAGGCAGTGTGCTTGGGTGGGGTTGGGGCATAGTGCTTGGTGGTTCAAATGAAGTCAAGTACATGGGCCTAACAGAGGCCTTGGATTTGATGTGTCAGGGACTGGGAACCACTGTAGGGAGGGAGAGAGGAAGTGACACATACAAAGAGGTTTTAGAGGAAGACTCAAAAGATGACTAAAGAAGCTGGTGCATGAATAACAATTGGGGGCTCCTTTGCAGAGGTGTTACTCTGCCTAGCTGGGGGTTGGAGGCAGGATCAGTAGCTCAACTGGAGCCGCATAGCTTTGGGGACAAGAAATTACTTACATGGTCTGAGAAAAGAGAGAGTGGACATAGAAGTAGCCCTTCGGGATGTGCCAATTTGGTAATGTCCCCACACATCTCTACGGTCAGCTCTTTGCTCTTCCCTGCCCTCATTTGTAGAAGATGCTTCCTCTTTATCATAGAGGAGCCACCTCCTTTGAGCTATCTCCTGGCATAAAAGGGTCACATCAGGCTCTTCTCCTTCAAGTAGGGAGAAACATTCTCCTTTCCTCAGGGTCTTGCAAGCACTTCTCTAAAAAGTAGAGATGTGGGAACATGCTGAGTAGCAGAATACTTGAACAGGGCGAGCAAGGGAAGGAAGAAAAGGCGAGTGGGTGACTGAGGGGGTTCTCAGAAGGTGTGTAAGGGGGAGAGGGCGGAGGGTAGAGAAAGAAGCAGGCAGACAGGTGGCTTTCCACAGGAGGTCAGATGTGTTGTCCTCTTGCCTACTTAGGGGGCCTGGCGGCTGTGATTTACACGGACACCTTGCAGACAGCGATCATGCTGGTGGGATCTCTTATTCTGACTGGGTTTGGTAAGTGGGGCCAGGGCGGGCTGAGGACATGGGAGCAGAGGTAGAGGGCCTGTGCCCCAGGAGGAGAAAAGCAAGGCCAGTCTCTCTACCTGCCACCAGTCTGGACGGTGAGCTTGGGTGCGCTCTGCTCTCCCAAGGGGAGTGGTCCAGCCCAGATTGGTCATCACTGGGGTGTGCAGGGGCAACTTCCTCACCCCTGGAGGACTCAGGTTAGGGTGGTCCAAAGAACACCTGGATTACCTGACACCCTCTCTTGACAGTCTGAGCCAGTGGTCCCCAGTGTGGGCCTGTGATAACGTGCTGTTCTGTCTGCAGAGAAACTGGAGCAAAAAAAAAAAAAAAAAAAGTTAAGGCTAAATATCCATCAAACTAAATCTATTCAAATGTTGCATTTAAATGTTGAATTATGTCCTGTCTACATTTTGATGTTAAATGTCCTTTCTTTTATGAATTGTTGACAGTAGGTGGTAAGGGCATTCCTTTTAATGCCCTTATCTGACAAAGTCAAAAACTTGCTACTCCCATTGGCCCTCCCAAGTTTTTGAAATTTTGCTTGTCTGTGAAATCCTAGATCAGAACCCTAGACCTAGGGGTACTTGTTATGGGAGGATATAAAGTGCATTTTTGTTTTGAGGAGCACAAGACCCTCTGTGTGTCCTGCAAAGACTCTTTTTTGCTCTCTATTCTTCTATTTCCCAAGAACTTTCATCTGGTTTTTCCCAGCAGGCCTTGGGGGTCAGCAAGGCAGGGACTAGAGTGACTTACTCAAGGACACACAGTTGGGAGGTGGCAGAGTTCCAGATTTCCCACCCATTTTCTGTCCATCTCACCACACTGCTGGGACCAGGGGTGGCAGGTCTGTGTCCAGGGTCCCAAAGACCACTCTGTGTGTCTTGGTTTGTGTGTCTGTAGGTCTGGGTCTGGGATTCCAAAGACCATGGTTGACTGCAAGGGGTGAGAGAAAAAACAGTCTTTGCATATGGTACAAAACTGAAGTCTTCCTTTTAATAATTAAAATGCTTTCCCTTTTGTAAAGAAGTTTATGGTTAGAGCACTTTTACAAGTTATTGCTTTGGGTCCTCATATTAGCCCCTGAGGGGTTAATAATCCCATTCTATAGATGAGACAGCTGAGGTCCAGAATGGGAAAGTGACTTGCCCAAGACCACACAGGGAGGGCTCTGTCTGTTGTTTGGGCCCTCTCTGTTTCTCAGGCATCCACAGAAAGAAACTCCTATTCATATAAAGTGTTGAGAGTTTCAGAAATGTTTGTTTTTGTACCAATGTTTTCCAGCTTTTCATGAAGTGGGAGGGTATGATGGCTTCATGGAAAAATACATGAAAGCCATTCCGACCTTAATTTCTGATGGCAATGTCACTGCCAAGGAAGAATGCTACACCCCGAGGGCCGACTCCTTCCACATCTTCAGAGATCCCATCACAGGAGACATCCCGTGGCCTGGGCTCATCTTTGGGCTGGCCATCCTGGCCATGTGGTACTGGTGCACGGATCAGGTACCCAAGCTGGATATGCAGGGTGGGCAGGGCACATTCTCCAGGACACGACAGGAACTCCCATCTCTCTATGGCTTGTGGGGTTAGGAAAAGGAGGGGAAGGCTCACGTGGTCTGTGGGTTGCTGAGCCCTAGGGACATGGGAGCACCAGGCCAGGGACCCAGGATGGAGAAGCTGGGGTAGTAGAAGGGTGTCATGGGTTCTCTGGCCTGCACCCCCTCCTCACTGGGCTTTTCCTGACAGGTCATTGTGCAGCGCTGCCTCTCGGCCAAGAACATGTCTCACGTGAAGGCTGGCTGCACCCTGTGTGGGTACCTGAAGCTGCTGCCCATGTTCCTCATAGTGATGCCAGGAATGATCAGCCGCATCCTGTACACAGGTAGTGGCTTCTGTTGGACTCCCAGGCCACTCTCCCTTTCTCTGGCTTCTGTTACTTCTGAAGTTCTGTATTCTTGCTTTGCTTACCAAGTCTTATTGCTCCCTTATGAGACAGTGAGCAAATTGAAGGCACAGATCTTTTGGAGTTATCTTCCCCGGTTTCTTACACTGGCAATTGTTTTGCTCTTTTCCTCCCAAATCTTCTAAAGTCATGACATGCCTCCAAGTCATTTCTTCCTACTAATTTTTGCTTGACTGTTGCTGAATCTTGTGCCCCCTCCCTTTTCACCCTGAGCATTTCTTTGTTTCCTTTCCTCCCCTGCCCAGGAACTGTCTTTCCCGGCTTCTCAGAGCTTGGGCGTATAACAGGCCCAATATGGCAGGGGCGGGTGTGGGAGGTGTCAGTGGAGAGCTGCACTCTTTCAGGAACCATTTCAGGACATTGGGCAGCAATGTCCTATTTGAAGCCTTGTTTTCAGAAGGTGAATTTTGGAAATATTTTCCTAATGTCTGCTTGTTGACATGGCTCTTCATCTCTCTCCAGAAAAAATTGCCTGCGTCCTCCCCTCGGAATGCGAGAAATACTGCGGCACCAGGATTGGCTGCACCAACATTGCCTACCCAACTTTGGTGATGGAGCTCATGCCTGATGGTGAGGGTCTTTCTTGAGAGACCAGTTGGGTTTAGGCACCCCCTAGATTTCTGTGGGCCTTCTGGGGCAAAGCCAGTCCTGAGCCTGGGGGTGGTGGGAGGTCAGTAGGGAAAACTTCATTGTAGGTGTCCTCAGTTTTTGAACACGCCTTTCCTCAGTGGCAAGGCGACAACATATGGCTTAGTTAAGCTCCATGGGTTCTGCCACTTGCCTGTCAATCAGGCTTGGAAAGGAGATGATCTTGTTAGGGAAAAACATGACTTTTCCATGCTCATCTAGAAGGTCTTTGAATGCTTTTCAACAGAGGGAATGTAGATTAGTACAGCCATTATGGAAAACAATATGGAGGTTCCTCAAAAAATTGAGAATAGAGCTACCATATGATCCAGCAATCCCGTTCCTGGGTATCTATACAAAGGGAAGGAAATCGATGTGTCGAAGAGATAGATTATCTGCACTCCGTGTTCATCGCAGCACTATTCACAACACCCAAGATACGGAGTCACCCTAAGTGCCTATGAATGCATGTATGGATAAAGAAAATGTAGTATATAGTATATACACCATGGAATTATATTCAGCCTCCAAAAGAGGGAAATCCTGTCATTTGTGACAACATGAATGAACCTGGAGAACATTATGTGAAGTGAAATGATCTAGACTCAGACAAATGCTGCATGTTCTCGCTTACATGCAGGATCTAAAAATGTCACAGAACTCATCGAAGCAGAGAATGGTGATTACTAGGGGCTGGGGTGGTGGATGGTTTGGGGAGATCTTGGTCAAGGATAACAAAATTTCAGTTAGATAGGAGGAATAAATTCAAGAGATCTATTGTATAACATGGTGACTACAGTTAATAACAATGTATTGTAGACTTGAAAATTGGTAGGCGAGTAGATTTTAAGTGTTCTCACCACAAAAAATGATAAGCATGTGAGGCAATGCTTTTGTTAATTAGCTCAATTTAGCTATTCCACAATGGAGATATATTTCAAAACATCATGTTGTAAATGACAGACATATACAATTTTTGTTTGTCAATTGAAAATATATTTTAAAAAATCTCTCCAACAGATACTAACATGAGGTCTTGAACTAAGCATCCTAGGTCCAAGGGAGTTTTACTTGGAGAATGAATTGACTTCTAGGCTGTTCCAAGGAAATACATGGAGAAAAAGGCAAGATTTTAGCTCTAGAATGAGGAAGTTTGAGGCAGTAGATAGATTGGATTCAAGGGGAGTTCTCACCATAGAGAATATGGTATCCAGCTGAGCTTGGTGATACACGCTTGTAATCCCAGCTGCTCGGGAGGCTGAGGCAGGAGGATTGCTTGAGTCCAGGAGTTCGAATCCATCCAGAATAGCAAGAGATTTGGGGTTGACCATGTTGTTCTTGTTTCACGTTGAAAAAAAAATCTCCTAATTCTGACTCAAGGGGTGCAAATTTTTTTAGGTTAAGGGATCTCAGGAGACTCAAAGTTATTAGCCAGGAAGACTTAGAGTAAACTTATAAAATTTTATTATTGTAAAGAAACATATAGACCATCCAAATTCCTTCATTTTTACAGTTAGGGAAACTGAGGCCTCCAGAGCAGAAGTGCTTTGTTCAAGGTCATGTAGCAACTTGGTGTCTGCCATCTGGTTTGCTTAACTCTGCTCAAGGCTGGAATTGATAAATTTGGGAGGGGTCTTTTTTTTAAACCACAGACTTCATGAATGATCTTGGGCAAATCATTTGCCTTCAAATTATATAAAAATGGGAGTTGGCCAGGCATGGTGGCTCACGCCTGTAATCCTAGCACTCTGAAGGGCCAAGGCTGGAGGGTCGCTCAAGGTCAGGAGTTTGAAACCAGCCTGACCAAGAGTGAGACCCCGTCTCTACTAGAAATAGAAAGAAACTAATTGGCCAACTAAGAATATATAGAAAAAATTAGCCGGGCATGGTGGTGCATGCCTGTAGTCCCAGCTACCTGGGAGGCTGAGGCAGAAAGATTGCTTGAGCCTGGGAATTTGAGGTTGCTGTGAGCTGACGCCACAACACTCTAGCCTAGGCAACAGAGTTGAGACTCTGTCTCACAAAAAAAAAAAAAAAAAAGGGAGTAATAGTTAAGTATTCCACTGAGCCAGGCTGCTTATTAATTAAGATTGCAATTAGCAAAGGTCACAGTGGCTCTTTTGGAGTTCTGTCTTGGATGGCACTGGCCTCTGTGGGGGTGTTTATGTTGTTTCTTTAGACTGGCAGACCTCCCCACACCAAGTGAGGACCGTAGCTCTGAACACTATGCTAGAGGGGACTGTGCACAGCAGAAAGACGCGTGGCATGCAGAACAACACAATTCTCTGCTTACACGTGCCATTGCTATTGCCTCACTCTTGCCTACAGTCCGGATTTCATAAATGCTGAATTCCTTAATGACCTCCCTGTGCTGGATCAAGCAGATATTTTTCATTCCTCACTTTTTGTGACCTCTCAGTAGCATGCAGCATTATTGATCACCCATCCTTCTTGAGTTATTCTCTTCCCTTGGACTCCATAGCACTATGTATATTCTTCTGTTTGTCCTTTTTTCCCCTCCATCCTCTTCATTTCTTTCTTTTTGTCCTAGTTGCAGATTCTGCCTCCTCTACTCAGCCAGCAAATGTTTCTCCACAAATCTACATCGAATTGTGTCCCTTTTGTTTCCTAAATATCTCTTATGTTCCTCTATCTCTCTATTTTTACGGCTGTTGCCCTAGTCTGATATACCATTATTTCTTGCCTGGACTGATGTAAAATTATGTTCAATAAATATTTGTTGAGTGAATAAATGAATGAGGGTTTGATAAGAGTGTAGAACAGAGGGGAGAATCCTATACCAGTTTACCCATTTCGGGGTGAAGTAACCCCGAGCAAATGGCACAGCTAGGCCTGGAAGCCCTACCTACTCACTGCTTGCAGTGGGCCTTTGTTCTATCAACTGAAACACTGACAGTGTTGGACTAGATGATCTTTTTATGAGGTCATTAAATATGAAATGTCTGATTTTGAGTAAAAAGTTTAGTTTATTACATCTCAAACAAGAAGCAGTTCAATTAATCAAAGTGTGCTCCTAAACTATTGACACAGGGTTGCCATCTTAACATCAGCTCGTTTATGCCAGCAGCTAAGAAGCCTGTAGAGTGAGTGGCCGAGTGGCAGTGAAATTGCAAAAGGTGTTTTCCATGGCTTGTTGAGAACTGAATATTTTTCCTTGCAAGAAGTGGTTCAAAGCCTGGAAGAAGTGGTAATCAGTTGGTGCAAGGTCTGGATAAGGGAGTGGATAAGGGAGTTTCCAAGTCCACCTTCCGTAGTTCGAGCAGTGTTATTTTTTGCAACACGCGGTCTTGCAAGAGGCTTGGCCTGTCTCTATTGACCAGTCTTGGCTGCTTAATCACAAGCATCCTCATCATTTCATCCAGTTGGTTGCAGTAGACATCCACTGTAATTGATTGATCTGGTTTCATGAAGCCGTAGTGGATAATACGAGCGCTGTACCACCAAACAGACACCATTAGGTTTTTTTTGATGAATATTTGGTTTTGGACTGTGTTTTGGCACTTCATCTTTATCCAACCATTGTGCTGAATGCTTGTGATTGTCAAAAAGAATCCATTTCTCATCACATATCACAATAAGGTGTAGAAGTGGTCCACCTTTATGTTGTGACAGCAAAGAAAGGCAAGCTTCGAGACAATTTTTCTTCTGATGCTCTTTCATGCGGAACCCATCTATCCAGCTTTTTTACCTTGCTGATTTGTTTCAAATGGTCTGATATTGTTGGAATAGTAATGTCAAACCTTGCTGCTAATTCATGCATAGGTTGAGATGGATTCACTTCCACTACAGCTTTCAGCTCATCATTGTCCACCTTGGTCTCAGGTTGCCCACGTGGCTCATTTTCAAGATTAAAATGACCAGAATAGAATTTCTCAAACCATTGACATACTGTGCATTCATTAGCCACATCCTTCCTGAACACTTTTTTGATATTTTGAGTTGTCTCTACTGCATTGGTTCCACAACGAAACTCATATTAGAAAATAACATGAATTTTCGACTTATCCATGGTTTCATAAAAATTGCTCTAAAAAAAATTTGAAGGATAATCACATTACACACCAAAGCATGTATTTGAAAGAATGAGGATGTACCTTCACAGTAAAAATAAAACAAGAAATGTCAAAGTAAAATGTCAGAGATATCAACTGTCAAACTTAAGGAAATAAGACATTTCATACTTAAGAATCAAATAATTCCTTCTATAGCTCCAATAGTCTGTGATCTACATTATACAAGCTGAAGAAGAAACATTTAAAAAAACCTCCCAACAAATGACATAATAACTGGAATAGACAGCCTTTATCATTCCTTTTGAAAGGTGATAGGCCCCTGAGATCATACCATTATTTACAGATTCAAAAGTTAGAGGAATGACAGATTCATGTTCCAAAAAAGATCTGGAGAGGTGTGACTGTTGACTCAAATCTAACAAACTGAAGTTTAATAGAGATACAAGTCAAGTTCTATATATTTGCCTCAAAGTTCTATATATTTGCCTCATAATTGCCTCAAACGCAATTTTATAGGAATATTGAAAGAAATTGAGGGTATTTAGCTTAGAGAAGAGAGAGTTCAAGGGGGCATGAGTTGTCTTTGAAAACATGAAAGATGGTAAAGTGGGTGAAGAGTAGGACCTGTTGAGTTGGGCAGCATGAGGACTGTATCTGAAGCTACAGAGAGGCAGATTTCAGCTTGGTCGTAACTGTCCAGGAGGCAGCAGACTCCCTGGGGGTGAGTACATTTCCAGTCACCGGAGGGTTTGGGCAGAGGAAGTGTTGTGAAGGGATTCATGCATCAGGTGGATGATGGGTCTGGGTCTAGGTGATCCTAAGGTTGCTTTTGCTCCAGAGACTGTAAATCTGTCCTCTTAATGGCGGGCCCTCAGCTTGGCCTGGCCTTCCAGCTTCAGCAGGTACAACCTTATGCCCTTCTTGGTATGCAAAGAATAATGGAGATTATAGCCACCCCTGCTTGCCATGATGGGGAAAACTTTAAAAACAACAATCCCTTATTCTGATTTTGGCAGGTGTGGTATTAACCCCACTCAACACATCAAGAAATGAGGCCATCACCTTCTTAGGGTCAGAGTTGGAAATAAATAAAGCCTTGTCCTTTTGTGTTTTTAAAAATAATTTATTTTTTATTGTTTTTCTGTTTCTGGCTGCAACTGAGAGTCCTTGAAGAGTTAAGTCAGCTTTTGACTTGAACTTCACACTTTCAGAAAAAAACACTTTTGTGCCCTTATGAATTTCAACTACAGAAATTAAACTTTATGAAGAAAAACATTATTTTCTTTTTTCCTGTGTTTTTGTCCTTTAAACAATAAATGAAGCAATCAAGGAATATGGACAAGTCTACATGTTAAAATCTTTTGCTTCAAAAACTGCCAAGTAAATATTTAGCTGCCTTAAAATTTGAATACTAAAAAATGACTAGCTACCTTTCAATATAACATGTCTCAAAAAGTGTATCCTAATTTGAAAGAGCATTATTAAAAAAAACAAAAAGGAAAAAATAACTTTATTGAGCTATAATTCACACACCAGACAATTCACCCATTTAAGGTATATAATCCAATGGCTTTTAGTATATTCACAGAATTGTGCAAACATCACCACAATCAATTTTAGAAAATTTTCATAACCCCCTAAAGAAATCCTGTATCTGCTAAAGAAATTAGCAGCCACTTCCTATTTCACCCCAGTGCCCCAGCCCCAGGAAACTGATACTCTACATTCTGTCTCTATAGATTTGCCTATACTGGACATTTACTAGAAATAGAATCATATAATATTTGTTCTTTGTGACTGGCTTCTTTCACTTGGCAGAATGTTTTTAAGGTTCATCTGCGCTAGAGCATGTACTTGTATTTGATTCTTTTTCATTGCTGAATGATATTCCATGGCATGTTTACTCATTTATTAGGTGTTTATCCATTTATTAGTTGGTGAACATTTGTGTTGTTTCTACTTTTTGGCTATTATTAATAATGCTGCTATGGACATTTGAGTTTTTGTGTGGACATATGTTTGCATTTTTCTTAGGTAGATACTTAAAAGTAGAATTAATGGATCATGTGCTAACTCCATGTTTAACTATTTGAAGAAATACCAGACTATTTTCCATAGTGGCTGTGCTGTTTTATATTCCTTCCAGAAAAGTATGAGGGTTCCTATTTCTGCACATCTCTACTCACAGCTGTTATTATCTGTATTTTATTTTATTATTTATTTATTTGAGACAGAGTCTCACTCTGTTGCCTGGGCTAGAGTGCCATGGCATCAGCCTAGCTCATAGCAACCTCAAACTCCTGGGCTCAAGCGATCCTTCTGCCTCAGCCTCCCGAGTAGCTGGGACTACAGGCATGCGCCACCATGCCCGGCTAATATTTTCTATATATTTTTAGTTGGCCAATTAATTTCTTTCTATTTTTTAGTAGAGACAGGGTCTCGCTCTTGCTCAGGCTGGTTTCGAACTCCTGACCTTGAGCGATCCACCCGTCTCGGCCTCCCAGAGTGCTAGTATTTATTTTTTTTAGTGTAGCCATCCTAGTGGGTGTGAAGTCATATGTCATATGTCATTGTGGCTGTGATTTGAATTTCCCTGATGTCGAGCATCTTTTCATGTCATTATTGGCCACTT
>CAUYRT010096465.1:0-24649 GCA_963574885.1 Lepilemur ruficaudatus
ATTAATTTCTTTCTATTTATAGTAGAGACGGGGTCTCGCTCTTGCTCAGGCTGGTCTCGAACTCCTGACCTTGAGCGATCCACCGGCCTCGGCCTCCCAGAGTGCTAGGATTACAGGCGTGAGCCACCGCGCCCGGCCCTGCCCGGCTAATTTTTTACATATATTTTTAGTTGTCCAATTAATTTCTTTCTATTTTATAGTAGAGACAGGGTCTCGCTCTTACTCAGGCTGGTCTTGAACTCCTGACCTTGAGCTATCCACCTGCTCGGCCTCCCAGAGTGCTAGGATTACAGGCGTGAGCCACCGCGCCCAGCCCTCTCCCAATTTTTTTAACACCATTTGTTGGATTGTTTGTAAAAATCCTACATCCTGGATTTGGTTGATTACATTCTTGTACTATTATTCAACATAGTCATCTATCCACATTTCCTATAAACTAGTAATTTGATCTAGATGCTTGATTAGGTTCAGATCCAATTCTTTTGGCAAGAATACTTTCTATGTGGCCCTTTGTGATTTCTGTTTCATTACTTTAGGAGGAATGTAATGTCTAGTTTTCTAAATATTTTTATTAATAGACAATTTTTTAGAATAGTTCTAAATTTATAGAAAAACTAAGCAGATAATACAGAGCTCCTGTATTGCCTTACACCCAGCTCTATTATTAACATCTTGCATTAGTGTAGTACATTTGTTACAATTAATGAAACAATATTCATATATTATTAGTAATTAAAGCTCATAGTTTATTCAGATTTTGATTTTACCTAATATCCTTTTTGTGTTCCAGAATCCCAAACAGAATACCAGGGCTGTCTTACATTTAATGATGTTAATTTTGGCCAGTGGGTTCAAGTCTTTTTAGAGGGATGGGTCCATTATAAAGTTCTACATTCAAACTTTCTCTTAATGGTTTCAGCATCTATTGGTAATCACTGCCTAAGTCCATTATTTCATTAGGAATTGCAAAATCATGATTTTTAAAATTCTATTTTTCCTCTGCAATTATAAGCTAGAATTATCCTATAAAGAGCTTTCCTTTTTCAGCTATTTGGTTATTTTGAAATATTGTACAATTCATCTTGCATAGATTTTAATGGTTCTAATTGTTAATGATTTTAATATACATACGTGGTATCTGTGAGAAATTCCAATTACTTTTAGCTTTTAAATTATTTTCACAGTAGTAGAAAATTTTTTATGAAAGCTATAGCTTTCATTTCCCTCTAAGTAATTTCTGCTATTCATACAGACTGCCCAAAAACATGTTGAAAGGCTAATTGTTATGTTTCTTAAAAAGAAAACTATTACAGTATATTTGTATGAACCAAAAAATTTCAAGCATTTAACTGACATTAACAATTAGTCCTTATAGATTTTTAAAACTTAACTATAATAGTACTCTTGATTAATTTACACAATATAATACAAAATAACATAATAATTTATAGCTAAAGAACGGAGACCTTGACAGTTGGAGGAAGTAGCTTGAGGAAACTCAGTAATTTAAATGTACAGGCCTATTAAAAAGAATTAGTAATAAAAATGTAAGAGAATATTACTTCTTTTACAAAAATATGGCATGCCAGTTGTTTCCCTTCTCCTGAATACAATCTGCTTGTATAAAGCTAACTTAATTTTCTAATAGTGAAAGAATTACATAATATTAGAACCATAAAAAGAGTAAATACCTAGTAATCAGTCAAAAACTGCTCCAATACAATGGTCTCTTGAGATCTAATTAACAAAATATTTCCAGATGCACTATGTACTATGTTCATTTTGCTCAAAAATGTCAATACCACAATTATTTAGAAATTAAGAGAGTATAATCCAAAATTTTAAATGGACATGTAAAATGTGGTCCTTGGTTAGTCCTGGAAGGAACTTTTCACATATCCTACTTTATGAATATATTATCAGAAAATATGGCCCTAAAAGTGGGACATGTACTCAATTGCACATGCTAGACTTAAATAATTCATGCTAATGACCTGTGGAGGTAACAGCTGAGAGTAAGGGAAATTTAGAATGGATAGTGAAGGAGGGAAATGGTGCATACCAGTTGCAGCCTGAGACCACCTGCAGTAATGGAATGCTATAGTTCATCCCACCAATCTTCCTCTTCTAAGTTTCCCTTTAGGAAAAGAAGCCAACAGGAACCATGAAAAATCTGCTTCCAGAACATATGTAGAGAAATGGATCAGTGTAGAACAAGAGGCAGGCTGTAGTAGCCACGGAGGTGCCCCACTCAGATCTCCCTTCAGAAGAACCTGCTGCAGGAAGCATAGCTGAATGGCAACAAACACATTTTTGGTTGTAATTTGTTCATGTCAGGCCATGTTTCTGGGCTGCTCCCAGCCAATGACTGAGCACAGCAGGGTGTAAGAACTGGTCCATTCATGAACAAAGCAGGATTTCTTTAATTGTCACTTCAGCTCAGGGACTTCTTATTGGCATGGGTGAATTTTTCTCAGAGTTGCTCTATGTTCCGGGGCTCTTCCCATCCAATCCTTCCTCCTCTCTCTCCTGTCACAGGTGTTAGACCTGCATCTCACTCCCTGGCTACTCCTGCTCCCTTTCCCTTTATCTTTCATAAACATTTCCTCCAGTAAATCTCTTGCACATCTAATGCCATCTTGAGGTCTTGATGGATTCAAAATGATGCATTTACATAACAGTGTAGGCTAAACTACACTAGGCTAACCTCTCAAATGGCTCTTTGAAAATAATTTCTTGGAAAACTAGATCAATAGATGGTTAAGATTAGAATATGTACTTGAATATTAAAATAATAATAATGGAAATTTACATGTAAATTATTGAATGGTTTTAGGGTCTTTTTCAGCAGTCAGAATATCTTCTGAGTCTTTGGTCTTAGAAGGCAAATCTATCTATTATCTAACTGCCATTCTCTAGCTTTGGGATGATATGGTACAGTAGAAATTTTCCTTCTAAAACTCATTATAAGTTTTATTTCATAAAAAGCAATTCAGAATTAAATCCCATTTTTCCACTTAAGGACCTGCATTTCTATGTGCTATTAGTTAGGTAAAGCACATCAGAAAAAGTATAGACAGAAAGTAAAAGAAGGAAGAGGTTGTTTATAGTTTGTGGCTTATTAATATTTTTCTTTTTAACAACAGTAATACTATAATTTTCGTGTGATTTCTTTCTAAAGCAAAGCAAAGTAGAATCAACAAATCTCGGGCCTTTCCAAAGCCAACTGATACTAGACCTTATTCACCTACAGTGTGTCTCAAATGTCATTCTATAACATGCTGAGAAAGCTCTGGATTTCTTGAGTATTTTTGTTTTGATTTCCTAAAAGGAAAAAAAAAAGTCATTTTCACTTGGCTTTGGACAAAATCATTAGAAGTTCACCATAAACAATGAAAGGAAGTTTGATTTGGGAAAAAATGAGCAGTACCATTACACTTTCTTGGCCTACGTTTGTCAAAAATAAAATCAGATCATGTCAAAATTTTAAAAGTTGATTGTGCATAAAAGAAAACAGTTCACAAACTAGGAGACTTCAAAAGTGGTAAGAAGCTTGGCTTATAGGCACTGCAGCTCATAAAGCATAAATGAGGAAATACATTGATCCTTATTGTGATTGGCTATAGCCAAAGGACTTTTTCTTTGACCAAATCTTTAGTCAGGCTTCCTTGAGTCCTGTGCTTGACTAGGCCAGATTTTGGGCTTCCCTCTCTGTCCTTATAGAATCCAGTTTGAGCAAGAATCCTGCTAAGTCAGTTTAGGAAAAATCCTCCACACTTGGTGTCTGACCACCCTTGATTTTTATTTTTTAGTTTTTAATTTTTTTAGAGTCAAGGTCTCCCTCTTTCACCCAGGCTGGAATACAGTGGCACAATCACAGCTCACTGCAACCTCAAACTCTTGGTCTCAGGCGATCCTTCTGCCTCAGACTCCCAGTAGCTGGGACTACAGGTGAGTGTCTCCATGCCCAGTTAATTTTTCTTATTTTTTGTAGAGATGAGATCTCACTCTGCTGTCCAGGCTACCCTTGTTATAACCATGGCCTGCTTTCAGCAATAATCCTATCAAGTCAGGTTAGCCAGAAACCCCTTTTCCTTGATATTTCTTTTAATAATTTCCGTCCACTGACTCCCACTCTGTTCCTTGGTTTTAAATCACCACTTGTCCTTGTTGGAGTGGAAGTTGAGCATAACCTCTCTCCCCCACTTCATGACTTCAACACAGTGGTCCCTATACCTATCTCCATGGTCTCCCTTGAATACAGTCTGTCTTATAAGACTTTATTCAGACTTATAAGGGTTTGGGTAATTTTTTAGATACTATAATAAACTTACATACTATAATAAATTTTTTAGATACTATAATAAACTTACATTCCTTTTAGGGCAAGTATAGCTGTGTAAACTTGTCTGTAGCTGATTGGTTCTATTGTATGGAATCATGCTGACAAGAAAGAATGGCTTAAATTTGCTTTATGATTAGAACATTTTGGGAGAAATCAGGATAGCCTAAGTTTCTGTTACATGGCTACGGGCAGTTGCCTTAGGAGTGTATCCAAACTGCAGCCTCCATTTGAATTTTGTTTAACCATTTCCCGCTTTTGCTTATTCTCTCAATTGGACTGAGAGTGTGACCAACTATTTAGTGTTAATCTCGATCACTTCATGTTGTTCTTCTTTCTATCCATAGACATCTGTAGGTTGCCAACTAGAATCTCAGTAGGCTCTTCTGATGATTCTTGTTCATGTAATTTTTGTTGTTTATTCCTCACAAAGATCATCTGTTGACTCAGTGGCTACTGACAAGCATTTAAGACTCTTGAGAGAGTACAACATACAAGGAATATTGCCAATATGACTAACAGGAAGATGATACCAAGAGTCTGAAAAATACCCGGAAGCCAAGGTCCCAAGAACCAAGATTTAACCAATTAAAGAGATCAATTGATTGTGCCTCTCTGATCTGATGGAATACTTGGATATGATCTAAAAGATCAAAATCTCTAATTTTGAGCTATAATTCCTGACTTATTGATATAGAAACGTCATTTTTCTCTGGTAAGAACACAGGCTCCTCTTTGTTGAGCAGTTAGGGTATCAAAAACTCTCCTGTTTTAGAGTATGACTGACGCTAAACTACTCACAGATTCTATCACTTAAAGAGATTTTAATGTATTATCAAAATTCTTTTTAATAGTTGTAGTAATATTGATAAGTGATTTTTCCAGTTCAAAGACTCCTAGTTGAGGGAAAAGTGTTCTAACAAAAGAACGGAATCCAGAGGTCATGAGAAATTTGTTTGTCTGGGGTTACTTTATGTGCAAATGATCCCAAGTTAAGAACTTGACTAATATTTAAAAAGTCATATTTAGTTATTTGGGGTGAGAGATACCCTAAACCACAACATCCACACCATTTGGGTGGGAAACCTTTGTTGTAATATATCTTATTACTGTTGTAATATATCTTATTACGACAAAGAACGAATAATTGGCCGGGCACGGTGGTTCACGCCTGTAATCCTAGCACTCTGGGAGGCCGAGGTGGGTGGATCGCTCAAGGTCAGGAGTTCGAAACCAGCCTGAGCAAGAGCGAGACCCCTTCTCTACTAAAAAAATACAAAGAAACTAATTGGCCAACTACAAATATATAGAAAAAATTAGTCGGGCATGGTGGCGCATGCCTGTAGTCCCAGCTACTCGGGAGGCTGAGGCAGAAGGATTGCTTGAGCCAAGGAGTTTGAGGTTGCTGTGAGCTAGGCTGACGCCACGGCACTCTAGCCCGGGCAATACAGTGAGACTCTGTCTAAAAAAAAAAAAAACGAATAATCCAGTGTTATCAATGGAGTTAAGGTGGTTCATATTACCAAAAAAATCAGATGTGATGCAAGTATCATGATTATTTTTTATTGTGTTGGCATCTATACATTGCTATTAACAATTTGAATGACTGTGGTTTAATCCACATTTCTGTGGATTTGATAAAGTAATCCATGTGTACCATTACCAACTAGGTAAGATTGGTTCCCTTTTCAGATGTGCCCTTAATTTTGATCTATCCAGTAAACAGAACTGTTGCTTACCTTATGTAATGGTACTATAGAGACATTCCACTTGCCTATGGAGTTTCCATTGAACCAATGTCTGCTTTCAGTGAGTTCTTTAACAGTACACATGAGAGTGTCATTGTCGTTTTCTGTTTTTAGATCTGTGTCATTGTATATAGGAGTTCACTCACCATTTCTGAATTAAACCAGAAAGTTTGATTACAGAGTGAGTCTGGGATCTCACCTAAGTCAGGTCCAGTACCATTAAGGATTTCTATGAATAGAGAGAAGTTACTGGTAACAAATTTTATAGTGGTTATGCACCATATTTTGGCTTCCAACGTTTCTTCCCAATGCCAAACCACTTGCCAAACCACTTCTGATGTTTCTTCCCAGTGCCAAACTACTTGGCCATAAGTGTTAGTTGAATGATTTGATAAGCCAGGGGAAGGATGCTAAACCTTTTAGTAAAGCCATTTTCCCGAGTTAGTCACCCAAGCATGTATGGTGGCTGGTTTTAGTATTAACTGAGATTCTTCCCAACTATTTAAATGGCTACATAACCAGTAATCACACTGGTTGGTAAGGGAAGCTATATGCTGAATAGTAGGCTTTAGTGAGTGTCTAGTCTGTATGATGAAGATTGCTAAGCAGGAAGAGAAATATGAGCTTAAACATTTTGTGTTAGTTTGCAAAGTAGCAGGATTACAATGATTATTGTGGAAATAAAAAACTCTGGCAAAATAAATGGAAATCCAGTGGGTTCTTGATCCCTGTTCTTGGGCAAAAGCTGTCTACATCACATTGTCATCTGCTTCTGGGGAAAATATTTTCCTAGATGTCCTTAATTTTAAGGCAGCTGCAGGTTGACAGGTTGTGAGAGCCCTTTTTAATTGAGAAACATGAACCCAAGGTTCAATGCCTTGCAATTTGACTGCTGTATGTGAAGTTAAAAGAACCTGATAAGGTCCCTTACAGCAAGATTCAAGTGCAGTTTTCCATTGACGTTTTTCCCAAAATACCCAGTCATCTGGTTCCAATGCGTGGAGTACAAGGTCGTAGTGAGATGGAATATCTCTGAGGGCTCCTTGCACCTGGTGGTGCAATATTGCAAATATTGCATTAGCTCTTTACATTATGAGGTCATATCAGAGTTTATGTAGCTAGATAAACGCGGGGTTCTATTATTAAGGGCATAGGTTGTCCAGTGACAATTTCATAAAAAGTTAATTTATGTTTTCTAAAACGTGAAGATCTTATTGACATAAGAACTAAGGAAAGCATTTTAGGCCAGGGTAGTCCTTTAGTCTCAGTTTTTAATTTTAAAATACCATTCATCATTTCTACCTTTCCAGAATATTGGGGCTGATAGGGACAATAATAATGCAATTAGATTTGAATGATCTTGTTTAATTGTTTATGACTTATTCAGTAAAGTGTTTCCTCTATCACTTGAAATTTTTCTGGGAATTCCCCAAAGTGGAAAAATATTCTTTAGTAATGTTTTTGCTATAGTAATTGGATCAGCCCTTTCAGCATGGAAAAGGGTCTACCCATCCTGAGGACATACAAACTACTACAAGTACATGTTGATAACCCATATAGGTGGGAAACTGAATGAAGTCCATCCGTGAGTGTTTGAATGGCCTTGGTGGGGGAGTTATTCCTGGGGCTATTTTATGAGTATAAGTCAGACATTGATCACAGACTTGTTTGGCTGCTTTTGAAAAGTTTCCTCAACAATGTTTTGTCAGGATCCAAATCATTTTGTCAACCTCATGGTGAGTAAGACAATAGAATGCTCAGAGGAACGGCACTTTTAGGGATTTGGGAAATAACAAGTGACTATTTGGGCCCTCCCAGAATCCCTTAATGATCTTGCATCCTTTATTATCCAATTTTGTTTTTCTGGGGCATATTTCTGTCATTCATTTATTAATAAGTATTGGATTTCTTGAATGTCTTTAGGATGAATCTTATTCAGGGGACTCAAGTTACTTGATGGGTCAATTTCTTGGGTGGCAGCCTTAGCATGAAAATCAGCTGTGGCATTTCCCTGATATTTAGGGTTAGTTTTATGAGCATGAGCTTCAATTTTTATAATAACTGTTGTAATTATAAGGCTATTGTAATTATAATTGTAAGTTGTAATTTTAAGGCCATTAATTTGATTGCCTAATGGTTCCTTTTTTGGTCTAATGTCCTTTCACAATGTTCTTTTGGATGTTGCAGTTCTGTCAGGGGAGTGACCTCCCATTCTGTTTCCTTACTAAGTCACTTATTTCTGTGTGCAGTCCATTAACAAAATGAGCTGATAAAGCCAGTTCATCATCTTGGCCTTTAAGGCCAGAGTGCTGTTTGAAAACTTTTTCTAGGCAGATCTGATAGTGCATAGCAGATACATCTTTTTTTGTTTAGAGATTAGATTATGGCCCAGTTTATTCATGAGGAATATTTCAGAATAGCTTCTAATAACTTTTGGCCCACTTTTCTAGCCCTTTGTATTCCCTTTTTGGAGTCATGCTTAGGATCTTCAAGGTATCCAGTGGGCTTTTTATAGCTATTTTCAAGCTTCCCCTGAGCCCTATGAACAAATTTATATATATCAGGGAGCCCTGGGTCATAGGCCTATAGAAGAATTTAAATTCTTCTGTAAACTTGACTTGGTCCTTTTTAGGGTCAGACAACTCCTTATAATGGCTCTGAGTTCTGCGTGAGACCAAGGTTTAAATTTAGCGATTGTACTGTAATATTTGAAGTTCATGTGAGGGTTTAATTTTTAGAGGAATCTGGTGTTGAGGGGAATCAGGTAGGAAGAGTAAGAGATCAAAAGAGTTAGTAGATTCAGAATAATCAGGTAGCAAGATTAGAGAAGAGGGGTGGGGTTGGCAGAAGGGTCTGTAAAGTCAGTCTATGTTTTAGCTTTTCATTTTTTATTAGTGTATTGTAAAGATTCCTTTAAAGAGGCTAATTTTGAGTCATTCTGTCTTTTGGAAGCCTCTGCATACCAAAGAATGCATTCCACTATTTCTGAGAAGTTCAGGATGTTTTCTTTTCAAAGGCACCTCTAAGATGAACTATCTTATTTAAGTTGAAGTTTCCGCAAAGTGGTCACTGCAATTCCAAATTATCTTTTGTAAAGTTCACCCATTTTTCCAAAAAGAAAGCCTCTTAGGAGGCTACCAACAAAATGTTCATCCACAGTGGGTATACATGTAGGAAGCAGGCGTTTTTGAGGGAGTTGGGGAAAGAGTCTTAGATTAAGTGGAACCCATGTTTGCCTTCGATTCCCTAATGCAACTGTATTTATAGGGAACACAGGAGTTCTACCATTGTCTAAAAACCAAGGGAATCACAGATCTCCTCCCTTTATAAACAGAGGGGTGACTTACCCAGAAGCTTCACCAAAACACAGGTATGCATAATAAAATTAGAAAACTTGAAACTCAAAAAGAGCAGACCTTGGATTCATGAGAGACTTACCTTAGAACTCCGTGGACAGGGAGAAAGCAGTAAGTGCACTGGCTCTGTCAGTACCTTGGGGCTCATGAGGGTCTTTTTGGGTTCCCAATTCTGACACCAAAACTGTCAAAAATAAAACCAGATTCAGTTAAAATTTTAAACGTTTACTGTACATAAAAAAACAGCATGTAAACAGGGAGACTTCAAATTGAAAATGGTAAGAAGCTTGGTTCACAGCAGTTATAATGCAGCTTCTAAAACGAACGAGGAAATAGAATGATCTTATTGTGATTGACTATTGTAAACTTATATTCTTTTTATGGCAAAGAGAGCTGTACAAGCTTATTTGTCGATAGATAGTTGGTTCAATTTTTATCAAATCATGCTGACAAGAAAGAGAAACTTAAGTTTTAATTATGTTTAGAGCTGGCGTTTTTGAGGCAATCAGGATAGCTTAAGTTACTGTTATGTGGCTATGGGCAGTTGGTTTGGTGGTATATCCAAATTGTGGCCTCCATTTTGACTTTTCTTCCATATTTTTAACCCACTCACTTTGGAAAATATCCAGCACATCAAAAAACTTTACCTATGTTACATTGTAATGATATTAAAATGCTGAAACATAAAAAATGATACATTTTTATTGTAGCAAAATAGCTCACTTTCCCCGGAAAGTGATTGTGATTTGTGATTCCAGGTTGACAGAGAAGTAAATATGACAAAAATGTAAATATTATATCTCAATTATTTTAAATGTTTTAATGGATAAAAATAAGGGACTTTCCAGAGATTATGCTGCTTGGGGTGTGTATGCAGTGTTTGCATTTTTTATCTAATAAATATATTTAAGGGCAAATATGTGTGAAAGACATCCATTCATTCAATTATTAGTAATATTTACTAAGTTCTCACAATGTGCCAGGCACTGTTCTAGATTTTAGAACATTTGATGATCTTTAAAAGGGGAGATAACTCCATGTTTGGCCTCAGCTATTCTTAGAGGCCTACTGATTTTGCCTCTTGATGAAGGATTTTCATGTATAATTATATCCTGGAATATGTTGTTTCTTTTAATTCTCTTTTTATACTATTGTGCAAATTATGACTAATAAATAACAATTGAGGCACCAATCTGCTTAGTGCTTTTTGAAAAGAGATGCCACATATGAAGAAATTCTAGAGAGAACAACAACAACAAAAAAATAGCCAGGAGAAAATTATCAAAGAAATTAATCAAGAAGATTTTCTAGAACAAAAAAGATATAAATCCCCTAATACAGGACCTGCTGGGTGGCTAGCAGATTAAACAAACAAAAAAGACCCACAACATGGCTTATCATCCACTGGGGAAAGAAAAGAGAAGACCCCTAAGAACTTCCAGAGAAAAAAACATTTAAAAGATCAAGAATCAAAATTACATCGCACTTCTTGAGATCAAAACAGGAAGGTAGGCCGGACATGGTGGCTAACACCTGTAATCCCCCACTCTGGGAGGCGGAGGCATGAGGATCGCCTGAGCTCAGGAGTTCAAGGTCAGCCTGAGCAAGAGCAAGACCCCATCTCTACTAAAAATAGAAAAAATTAGCCAGTCACCTACAAATAGAAACAAACAAATTAGCTGGGTGTGGTGGTGAGCACCTGTGGTCCCAGCTACTTGGGAGGCTGAGGCAGGAGGATCACTTGAGCCCAGGAGTTTGAGGTTGCTGTGAGCTAGGCTGACGCCATGGCACTGACTCTAGCCTAGGCAGCAAAGCAAGACTCTGCCAAAAAAAAAAAAAAAAACACAGGAAGCTAGAAGGTAATGGTGCAATGTCTAGAAAAGCATCAAGGAAAAGTATTTCTAGAGTTCTATATCCAGTTATATTATAAATTAAACATATACCTGGACTAAAGACAATTTCAGACATATAAGATCTCAAAAACTTTCCGTTCTTTCTTAGGAGGCTACCAACAAAAAAGAAAAAAGAAAAAGAAAATGCTCATTGAAAAACAAGGAGAAACACAAGAACAAGGAAGACATAGAGTTCAGATACTAGGAGATTTGTAAGAGAGAGTTGAAAGAAATTCCCAAATTGATAATGAAAGCCAGTTCACAGATGACAGATGTATGGCAGGACAAAAAAACAAATGATAGAGACTGGAACAAAAAGAGAGGGGGCTCCAGGGGGGACAAAAGTTGAAAATGAGAGCTTTTCTGGTGAGTTTAAATATTTTACAAAAAAATATTTTCATTCACAATAAATATTTATTGAATACCCACTTTGGGCTATAAACATGGAGCCACTTTCACGGAGCTTTCATTTTAGTAGAGGAAGTAAGATAAGAAATGAGCAAACTGCAGGTGGGTGCGGTGGCTCACGCCTATAATCCTAGCACTCTGGGAGGCTGAGATGGGTGGATCGTTTGAGCTCAGGAGTTCGAGACCAGCCTGAGCAAGAGCGAGACCCCGTATCTACTAAAAATAGAAAGAAATTAGCTGGCCAACTGAAAATATATGTAGAAAAAATTAGCCGGGCATGATGGCACATGCCTGTAGTCTCAGCTACTAAGGAGGCTGAGGCAGAAGTATTGCTCGAGCCCAGGAGTTTGAGGTTTCCGTGAGCTAGGCTGATGCCACGGCACTCTTTTTTTCTGTCTCAAAAAAAAAAAAAAAAAAAAAAAAAAAAAAGAAAAAAAATTAGCAAATTGTATAATTTATTAAGTTATTTAATTAATATAATTTATTTAATTAATATAATTGGGTTTATTATAAAGGCTATAAAAAAAGAAAAAATAAAGCATGGAAAAGTGGCTTAAAATTGCTCTAGGGAGGGGATGGGGTTAGATGTATATTACAGTTTTAAATAGGATGGTCTTTGCCTCAGCTGCAAAGAGCTGTTTCACCCAGGGGTATGCTGTTCTGTGACAGCCCACATCCAGTGATATAAAGGCCTTGCCACTTCCACCCAATGCCGGACAACTCTGATGAGTCATTTCAGCTCCAAAGCTTCCCTGTGGGGTTATCTGAGGCTGCATGGGTACATCACAGGTCACCTTCTTCCTCTGCTGAATTCCACTTCTTCCTTCTCTCTTCCAAAACTGTTGAATGCAAGGGCACTCGGTAATAAACATCTGGAACTCTAAATTCCTGCTTCAAAGTCTGCTTCCCAGAGAAACCAATCTGTGAAACTTTTGATACCACAGCTTTGTTTCCAGGAGTTTATGTCATAGACTCACACATAGACAAAATGATGTATATTCAAGGTTATTCATTGCAGATTATTTGTAAGAGCTAACACTGGAAACAACCTAAATGTCTGATGACATAAATCAGGCAACTGATTAAATAAAGTCCTCTGTATGCAGTGGAATATTACATAGCAATATAAAAAATTGAGGAAGCCCTTTATATAATGATATGAAAAGATCTTCTGTGTGTTTGTGTGTGTTTGTACATGAATGAAGGATGCATTAAAAACTAATGTGACTGGCTGCCTATGAGTAGATTTGGGTATCTCAGGGACAAAGGTGGAAGAGAGACTTTTCACAGTATATATATTTATATCTTTGTGCTTTTTGAATTTTAAACCATCTGAATGTGCTACATAAAGATCAGAAAAAACTTTACTAGTTGAATTAACTTTTAAAACGACCTATAAAAATTATATATGCACAGCTTTTATAAAATATTAATAAAAATTAAATTAATAAAGGTCTGTTAAAAATTAACAAAGAACATACTACATAGAATGGTTTCCAATTTTTAAAAAACTGTGTACATAAACATATATACACATTGATATAAGCACAGGAAAGTCTAGAAGGATACAAAAACTTACCCAGTGGTTATCTCTGTGGGTAACATTAGCATGGAGAGGAAGACATTCCTTGTTTCTAATGCTTCTCAATTTGTTTGAATTTAAGGGTATACATACCTTTGTAATTAAAAATTATGTTTAAAAATTATAAAAGAGAAGTTAAATTAAAAAATAAGGAAAAACCAATTTAACAATTACTTTAGAGGAAATGTTGGATGATGCTTATAGGAGATTGAAGAACTAATCACCTAAAATAATTTAAGGAAACTGAAACAAGTATATCAACTTTGCTTTTTCTCCCTGTTTAACCCTGATTCATCTGGAAAACTTTCTCAATTAATCAATCTCTTAAAACATCTGGAATCAAATTTTAGTTGCAAATATGAAAAGTTCCTGCAACTGGGATTAGGAAATTTTTTGGCCTTTTGTAAACTCGGCTCTGTTTCTTATTTGTAGCATATAATCAACTAAAATAATAAAAGATAATTACCTGGTTCTAATAATTAAAGTGGAAATAAGATAATCAAAAACAATGAAAAGGTTAATGATGAATGTTCTGACCTATTTTGGAATCAAGCCTAAGAGAGAGAAATTGGAAGCCCTTAACTTTTTTTCTTTATAAAAATAATTTAAACTTATAAAAAAATTTCAATAGTACAGAGAACTCCTGAATATCATTTATTCAAATTCATCAGTTTTTAACATTTTGCTGCATTTGCTTTATCATTTTCTCTATTTTTTTTCCTTACTCATTTGAGAATAGGTTGCATACATCATGTCCCTTTACATCTTCATACTTAGCATATACTTACTAGGAAAAAAGATATTCCTTTATATAACCATCACACAGTTGTCAAATTTGGGAGCTACCTTGACCTATGGTGCACATTCCAACTTTGTCAATTATTCTAATAAATCTTTTATAGCATTTCTCTCCTCTGGTGTAAGTTTCGATTAGGGCCATGTATTGACTTTAGTTGTCCAGTCTCCTTAGCCTTTTTCATATGGAATAGCTAGTTCCTTAGCCTTTGGTTTTTTTTTTTTTTCTTTCATGAGAGTTATTTCATAGATGCTCCTCAAGTGGGTTTAGTTGATGTTTCCTCATGATTAGATTCAAGTGATGTTGTGTTCTTCTCAGAGTATCGTATCATAGGGATCAAAGTGTTGCCTAGTTTCTCCACTGTATAGTTACAATTTTCCCTTGCAAAAAATGTATGACCTGTGGGAAGATATTTTGAAAACATAAAAACATCCTGCTTCTTATAAAACTGTCTCCCACGCCTCAATTTCATTGATGATGTTTGCCCAAACCAATCTTTACTATGATAGTTGCAAAATGGTGATTTTCCAACTCCACCTCTTTCTGAATTTATCAGTGGGAATTCTATTTTAAGGAAAACAACTGCCCCCTTTCTCCCATCTCTCTCTCTCTTTCTCTCTCTCTCTCTCTCTCTCTCTCTCTCTCTCTCTCTCTCTCTCTCTCATATTAGAACAGACTCGTGGGTTCTTGTTTTATTCAATGGGCTATAACTCATTACTGTTCTTATATTGGTATTCCAATTATCTCAGATTTGGCTAGTGAGAGGTCCTTCAAACTGGCTCCTTTTGACATGCCCTCATTTTATTTTCTGAGCACTTCCTTACTTTCTGGCATAACAAGATGTTTCAGCTCATCATGTACCTTGCTGTCCTATCCCTGAAATCAGCTATTTCTTTAAGAAGTCCCGGTTCCTTTTATGGATACAGGTATTTTGGAAATCAAGATCTGAACAGGGATTCTTTAATTTTGAAGTTAGTTTTTTAAGTTAGTTTTAATCACAAAATTAAGAAGGCTATATTTTAATTTTTATTAATCATCATATTTATGGCTGATTTAGCCATCCTCCCACCCCTTTATGGTAAAAAGAAAGAAAACACTCAAGCTTGCTTTTTGGATTTTTCTTATTTACTTGAATATAATTAATTCTGGCCACAATTATTAGGAAAGAACACTCATTGCAACAGTAAGTATGAATAAGTCTCCAGATAGCTACTCAAAGTATTATATCCTCAAAAGAAATTTGTGATAGAAGACTGCAAAGGTTTTGAAATACTCTAATCTATGGGACCCTTAAGAGAAGTGTAATGAAACAAGGAACATCTCATTGAATTAATTTTATTTATTTATTTTTAACTATTCATTGAATTCATTTAAAAAAATTGAATCAAAGCTGTATAAAGTAACACTTTGGTTTTTTTTTGTTTTTGGAGACAGGATCTTGCTCTTTTCTCCCAGGCTAGAGTACAATGGCTTCATCATAGCTCACTATAACCTCAAACTCCTAGGCTTAAGCCTTCAGCCTTTGGAGTAGGTGGGACTACAGGTGCTCACCACAATACCTGGCTAAGTTTTCTACTTTTATTATAGTAGAGACGGGGCCTCATTCTTGCTCATGCTGGTCTCAAACTCTTGAGCTCAAGTGATCCGCCCCCCTTGGCCTCCCAGAGTGCTAGGGTTACAGGCATGAGCCACCACAGCTGGCCTAAAATAACACTTTTTGAAGCCAGATGCTTGTGCAAAAGATGTTTTGCTTTTTACATTGGTGTGATATATTGGAGATTACTGTGATAACACCTCATATTATTATTTTTATGTGACAAAGGTAGTCTCATTACATATACAAGTTGCCCAAGGCAGGAACTGAATTTATACATTTTTATAAGCCCAGCACCAGTCATGACCCTTGCATATAGTAGGCATTCAATATATGTTTGTGAAAAGAATTTTGACTTCAAATTTTATTGGTCATCAGAGGAGTCATTATTAGTTTGTGCAGGAGATATAAACTCCCATTAGTGATATTATACATTTATGTGACTGGGACCAACTTGCATAGCAGCCTGAAAGACAATAATGAATTGATGGACAGATTTCTAAAGTAGAATGCAGCTGTATTCGGTTATGACCTTGGATTTGTCTAACTTTATTCTCTTGAGAAATGAAGAACGAATACCCACATTTACTTGTATAAGATTAGTCTAGTCCGTAAATCGTCTCTCTCTTGTTCTCGTTTCTACTAAATGTTCTACTTGATGCCAAAATGACTAGACAAAAAGCATACGATAACATCTAACAGTTGTATGGTTTAAAACAGTGGTTCTCAAAGTGCGATCTGAGAATTCCTGGGGGTTCCTTTACAGTGAGGTCAAGACTGTCCTAATAATAAATTGTTATTTGCCTTTATCACTGTCATTCTCTTTTGAGTGTAGAGTTTGCCAGAGGTCACATGTTGGGTAAGAGTGCAACATTTAATGCAGAATAGGAGAATCAGCTGTCTTATATAGGCCAGACATTAAAGAAATTTGCAAGAATGTAAAACCATCTTATTCTTTTTTTTTGGAAAAGTTATTTTTCATAAAAATATGTTATTTATGTCAACATATAATGAGTTTATTATTTTTAAATGAAAAATTAAAACATTTTCCATTTTAAGGTATAATATAGTAAATATTGATAGGTATAACACATAAATGAAAGTCCTTTGGAGTCCTCAACAATTTTTAAGAGTGTAAAGGGGTCCTGAGACCAAAAAGTTTGAGAACCAGTGATTTATGTTTTTACATGTTTTTTAATAGTTCAACTGGTCATTTAGTTTTATATAGACAGATATTGTCTAAAATCAGGATTGAATTTCACCAATTCTTAAAAATTGATTTTTGTTTACCATGTATGTATTGATGATCTAACTTTCTTTTTTTCCTTGTTTTGGGAAACAGTTCACTTAGATACTACTTAGGGTTCCAAGAGTCTCTAAAACATTCTGGAAGTCACATCATCAGAGATAATGGACATGCCTGAGAAGAACAACAAGCTAAGTGCCTATTAATATATAGGGAAGGATTTCTTTATGACATTTCTCGCTTAACAGAGAACAGTTTAAACGGGAAAAGATACAGAAAAGGTACATTTTGATAGCTGGGAAGCAAATCAACAATGATTCCTAACTCCTGAGGCAGGTAGATCTAGGGGAACACAGATTAAAGAATACTGTTTAAGAGTCCAGACTGTAGAGTCCTTCAGATTAGGTGTGTGTCCTAGCTATAGCATTTACTGCATTACCTAAGGGTCTTAGCCTGCCTCCCTTCCTGCAAATGAATAGAAACAGTATCCATCCCACAGAGTGGTTGTAAACACTGAGCTGTATGTAAAGTGCTACCATAGTGCCATGGAAATAATAAATTGTTGTTCTTAGGTTAATGGGCAGGGAGGGTCCTCTGAAAAGAAATGGAGAAAATAGTTGATTTTGCTTACTTCACAATTTAAACCAGTGATAATTTTGTCTGCCTTTTGTTCCCATGGCTGTTGCCTTTTCTACTGCTCTGCTAAGTACATTCTTGAAAAAAAATTTATTTGAAAGTTCTCTGGCATCATAATCATAATATTTCCATTCTACTTCCACAGCAGGAGAGAGAGGCTCCTTTCCTACTCCCACTTCGGATAAAACCACTTTCTTTGGGGGAAAAACATGTTATTAGTAGGTTAGGGACTAAACTCTGCAATAATATTAGTCTGCAAATAAAACACTTGAAAAATCCATACAATAGAAAGCGGTGAGGAACTTTCTAAATCCAAAAAAGTTTCAAGGTTATGAAGTAAGAAAATTGTACCAACAGCTTAAACCTAAACGCAGTTGCAAAGAAACAATTGCCAACTCACTGTGGTCCAGCTTTCTTTTCACTGACTCTTTTTTGCTTAGCCAACACGAAAACGAGTACCAAGGAGGTGTCAGAAGGCACAACAAATTTTTTTTTGACAGATTTTTTCTATGCCTTTCGTGGAGGAGAAAAAAACCGGAGCAAATAAATGCCTGAGGGCTTCTGGGAGCTCTACAGCTTTCCCGCCTAAAAGATGAGGGGGCGGGGCCCGAGGCTGGGGCGTGGCGAGTTGCTTCCCTTTCTCCTCCCCCTCCTTTTTCTCCGTGCCCCTCCCACACCTATTTCGCCACGATCCCGACAGGCCCAGCGGCTAGGAGAGTCACGTGAGGGTGGGCGGGGGAGGTGGAAGCTTGTCTCTGCTGCTTCTTCGTTTCTATGGTTGTCAGAAGTGGGCGGCTTTGACCCAGGAGCTGGTGGAGCTGGAGCGCCGACGGGTGAGTCTTGGACTGTGAAGGGTGTGAGGAGACAGCAGTTTAGGGAAGGCGAAAGGGAACGCGGTGGCGAAACAGTTTTAGGGACTTGGGCTCCAAGGCCAGCTGTTTGTCAGCCCCAGGGATCCGGCGACTTGTCAGGTCTGGCGGGGTACCTTACTGATGCGCTCAGCTCTTGGTGCTGAGAGGAGTCCTTAGTCCTGTTTGCTCCGCATCCTCCGCTTTCCTTCGCCTCACCACGTCCCTTCTCCCTGTCCCAGAACTTCTCCCAGTACCGGGTTCCCAACTTGGGCGCCGCCGTTTCACTCCTCGCGAGCAACCGGGCTTCACAAGTAGCTTTGATCCGCTCCCCTGGAATTTGTGGATGTGGTTGAAAGTATGTGGGGGCGTTTACAGATGGATTTCTGATAGGGAGAAATATTAGTCACCTAATCGAAAAAAGAAGTGGAAAATCAAAGGAACAAGTACAAAGTGCAGCCTTCTCGAATGGTTCAGTTTTTATCTTTCCCAGCACCTTCACGTTCTCATCCTCTCTCTCAAGTTTCCTTCTCACCATCCCATCCTGACCCACCATATGATGTTTTGAGAAAGAGCCAGGTGTTACTGACCTATGTGAATAGGCGGGAGTTTAGACCGGACGGTTCTTTACGTTGCTATCTGTGTAATCTTGTGGTTTATGGTTTCTTTACCTTATGTTTTAGATGCCTAGAAAATACTGTGGGTATTAGTACATACAAGTAGAATAAATATTTTATAGCTAAGGGACTAGGGTAAAGTATTTCTTTCTCCCTGTGGTACTTTTGAAAGGCCCATTTTCTTCCTGTTATTTCTATCACACATTTTTTGGTGGCTCCTTTAATATACCTTCATTTATGTTAAAGCATCCCTTTAGGTCACGAGCAGAAGTGATCTAGCAGTATAAAAAAGGCATTTGCAGATAAGGTGAGAAAAGTTTGGAATTGATAGCTTAGGGGAATTTAGGTTTCATTGAACCATACATCAAATAAAAAAAAATCAGCATCTTGAGGCAAAGGTGTTGGTCAGAATGACCAACCCGCTGTCTTTCTGGTGTGAACAAGGTAATGACTTTGTTGAATATTGCCTTATCCTAAAAACTTCAGGACTTACTGCCACTTGTCTGTGAGAAGGTGGCTCTGGCCTTTAGCTGCTGCTCTTTGTCCCTACCCTTGATAGGTCCCTGATGATCTCTTCCACTTAAGAACTGGCTACCTAATTGTATCAAGAAAGTATTGACAACCAGAAGAGACCACCAAAAAAAAAAAAAAAGGTCATTGTTTACGTCTTCTAAGTGTCCTTATTAAGGATTATAAAACACAAAATAATAATATTAAAAAGTGAAGATGCAGGGGTGGCTTGTGTGTGCTTGGGAAAAAAGGGAAAGAGTGATAGAAACTATATAATAAGAGCAAGAGAACAAAAAAGTTTATTGCTGTCTTTCATTATAGAGTATTTGCTATATTTAATAGATGCTTTACATTCCTAGGGGTACATCTTGAGACTGACTTTACTGTATTTAAGAACAAAACAGTGGTTCGCGGTTTCTTCCATAATGCAATATTATATTAAATAATTATAACTGAAATATTTAACTGGTCAGTTTCTTCGGGTCATACATTATTCAGAATTTTAGGACTAACATAATTGGTAAAGCTTTTTTAAATCTAATTTTGCCACTTTTAATCTTTACCTCTTGAACAATTTTTACAATGGCTGTAGCACTTGCTGAACATTAACCATTTTTTTCCATGTAGAGTTTTGAATATATCCCTTTTTAAATGAGAAAAACTTTTTAAAAAGGGTTTATTCACATCTTTTTTTTTCCACCCATATTTTCAAAGTGAAAATAGCTTTCTTTTGTGCCAGGGAAAAAGGTGATAAATATTCTGTTCTCTTTGGTAAATTATGAGAAAATTGTTAATGCTTTTAAGACATTAAATGTGAATATCTGAGTATATTTGAGAAGAAAAGCCAGGGGTAATATTTTTAAATGTTTTATATTTACTATTATAAATGTAATATGTGCTTATTTTTGAAAAATGGAAAAATTATAGAAAATATAACATTGAAAGTCAAAATCCTAATTTATCTTTTCCAGTACTGCCAGTTAACCCTAGATCACTTTGCATATTTGGGTATCAATGTGGAAAAGTAGTTAAGACTTTGGAGTCAGACTCTCTGGGAAAGATGGTAGTAATAGTACCAGGCCTACATCCTACAACCTCAGAAACCCAAGAAGAGAACTTCCCTTTCTCTATTGTTTCAGCAAACTATGATAGTCTCCTTGGCCTGACTTCTTTGTGCATTCTAGAGACAGTCCCTATGACCAGAGTGATGAAATGCTTTATGTGGGCAGGCTTGGATTTTCTTCCCACCCTGAAGTGGAGTGGTGGGGGATGTGGTTTCAAACCACTTGACTTAAGGATGGGTGACAGACAGTTTCTAAAGGAAAATTGAGGTGTTACTTCCTGGAGAAGGGAGAATGGTTGCTGGGCAGGCAAAAACAATAGATATTCACTAACATAATTCTCATGTGTTTTTTTTTTAAGGGTATTTGTTTTCCTTTTGCAATATACATTAATTGTATTTGTAGTTTATGTTGCTTTTTTCTTTTTTCTGCTGTTTTAAAAATTCTTTTTTTCTTTTCTCCACCACTGCATATGTGCTCAGATTTTTTCTTTTTTACTGTCTATTATTAACTTATAGAACTTGCAATTTATACTCTTCCAGTGTGTATATTTGTATTGTAATTACATGTGCAGTACTCTTGCTCTGGAGTAGTCAGGTTTTACAACTTTAAATATATTGTGTATTTGGCCAATTTGTTAAAATTGATTATTGATATTTTTATTACTGTGAGTAATCTTGATTAATAAATTGCAGTTTAGAAATAAAATTCAGGTTAGTAAATAAAATGTTTTAAATATTTAAATATATAGTCAATATGATTAAAAGCTTGGTCCTTTTCATTATATTTAAAAATCTGTTATTTTTAAAATCACTTCATTTTGAGCATTGTGTGTAAAATAAGTCACTATAATTTTCACTAATAGCTGTTACTGTGTGTTAACTTTAAAACTATAGTTAACATTAATGTCTGCTTTATATTTTTTTGCATTATTCTGATGGTTCATCATATTTTAAGAGAAAATATAATTGAAGAAGCATATTGTTTACTTCACTGTCGTTTTCAGTTGAAAAAATGTCAACTGCTCAATTCAATGGATATTTGAACTTTAATTGCTAACATTGGTGGCACAAGCTTTAGTTTAGACAGACATCTATATTCTAAAATCCAACTCCTTCACTTCTTAATGTTGAGCAATTTACTTAATCTTTCTGAACTTGAGTTTATTCCATTTGTAAAATGGAAATGATAATGCCTATCTCGTAGGAGTCTTGGGAAGATTAATTAGTATATGTCAAGTTCTTGGGATCTGGTGGGTTCTTATTAAATGTAATTGTTAATAGTAATAGCAATAACAAAAATAATGCCTAAAAGGATCTTATTTTCCCAATTTCAGAATGTTTGGCCCAGAGAGTTTAATATATAAAGGTGTCTGAGGAATTAAATAAACTGTTCTTCTATTTGTCTTGATTTTAGCAGGTTGTAAAATTCTGTATTGCATATATATCAGTAAACTGGAAGATTTTGTTAAGCTACATAATTATTAGTGGAATGCCCAAGTATTTGAAAAGTGCCTAATCCAAGTATGGTAACTAATAGGCTAGTAGAATATACTGAGAATGTTTTATATGAACACTGAGTTTAGTATAGTATTACATGGAAGATAGCATGATTCTTTACTAAACAAGGGGAGCTATGGATTGAGCACCTGGGAAGTTCAAATCAGAATTCATGGTTACTTTTGGTAATAGGCAGAAAAGATAAAAATGGTTTTGTTTTTATTTTTAAGGATAAGTTTAGGATAATATTTCTATGAAGAAGTAATGCTTTGAGAATACAATAATACTAGATACCTGTGGGTAGAAGAGACAGCAGTTTAGGATGTTGGTTGAAAAAACCAAAAAGGCAACTGTGGAATTAGACAACTATGAGAAGTGATTGTCATTAAATGTAATTAATGATCTGACATTGGGAAGTTAAATATTGCCTCGTTAGAGAAGTGTTTTAGCCCTGTTTATGAGAAAAGAAATGGCTAGAAGTATATTAATCTTTTTTCCCCAAACTGTTTTTCCCTAAACTAACAGGGTGATCAGTTTTTTGCAGATTATGAACATTTCCTAGGCTAACTAATATTAAGCTCAAGGTGAGTTTTACTGTGAGAAAATTGAAACTTTAGTGTAATCTTTGAGAAAGATATCCTCATCATTCATGTCAAGTACACAAATAATTTCATTTCTCTTCAAAGTTGATTTAATGTTGCTCATTTAAAGCTTAAAGTGTCTATTCCAATAACTTTTCTTGTGTCTTTTGTAAGCACAATTTACAATTTAGATTTTCCTTTTTAAAGTGTGTTAAGTATGGAAATTAAATTAGCAAGCTGTTTTTTTCCCTTTTAAAAAAAATAAACGTCAATACTTTGCCTACTATCCTACTAGGATTGAGTCAGCATTCTGTAACGTGGCACATAAAGTGTATTAGAATCTAGCTCTAATAGATTTCCCTTTTCTTTCCCTTCCTATTTCTTTCCCCATGTTTCAGTCACAATGAAATACTTTTTTCTCCCCCTACAAGTCATGTCTTTTGTGTCTTTTTGCCTTTGCAAAGCTGTTTGTTGTACTTTGAATTATTCTCCTGTAGTCCCTGGTCCACAGAGTCATGCAGCCCCCCACTCCCTCAAATCTGTGGTCTGTGGAATAATTGTCTTCCATGAAACTGATCTCTGGTGCCAAAAAGGTTGGGGACTGCTGCTCTATATTTTAATATAGAGCAGTTCCATTTCCCAACTGTTGAGCTACTGTTCATCTTTTATTTTTAATTTTTATCTTTTTTAAAGAGACAGGTTCTCACTATGTTGCCCAGGTTGGACGTGAAGTCCTGGGCTTAAAGAATCCTCCTTCCTCAGCCTCTTGAATAGCTGGGATTACAGGTGTGCCACTGGGCTCAGTTTACTGTTCATCTTTAAACCAGATTAATGAGTTGTTGTTCAATATGTGAAACCTCCCTCCACCTTCAGATGGTTATTTTTCTTGCTGGTTCTTATAATTTATTTTGCCTGTTTGAGATATTCTTCTTACTTTGTGAAGCATTTGCATGTATTTTCTGTGAGATCGAGTGATTCTTTATACAGAAACTGGGTCTTATTCATCATCATATCCTGAGCACCTAACAGAGTGCCTGTTAAGTATACATGTTGAGAGCATGTTTGGTAAAAACATGAGTAAATAGGATATTTCAGCTGCTTTAATAATCAGGATTTATTAAAGGATGTAATCCAATAGATTCTGTGCTCTGTAACCTTTATCAGTTTGATGTATTTAGGTAATCTACCAGATACATCTAGAAAATTTCATCTGTACGTTCTACCACACATCAACAAAGATGAAGGTTCTGGAGGGACAGATGAAAATGTGTTCCATTCTTCAAGGAACTCACTGCCTAGTAGTAGGGACAGATAGATGAATTGATAATTATAATTTAAATTTAAGCTAATTAAAATAAAAAATTCAATTCCTGAGTTTTACTACACACATTTCAGATACTCAATATTTATATATGGATAGTGGCTACTGTATTGAACAGTGCAGATATAAAGTATTTCTGTCATCGCAACATGTTCTATTTGGCAGAGATGTTATAGAACATTATAAATAAATTTGAATCTGCATTCTCTAGTTTGAGATGCTAGTTAATTTTCATTTCAATCATGTTACTTTTTCAAATAAAATTTGCTTTTAGGTTTGGAAATTGTGTTTTTAAAAAATTATCAAGTGGAATCTATTGTAATATATTTCAAATAAAGCAACTGCTGTAAATTTTCTCAGGTTGTTAGCCTGTGATAGCATTTAAATTAACATTATCTGATTTCTATGCTAATAATTCCTGGTATGGTATTCAAGTGTAATGGTTAAAAGCAGTGCCTTTGGGGTCAGAGAAACCTCCCTCTGCCATCTACTGGCTATGACCTTAGGCTAATTTTTTTTTTTTTTTTTTTTTTTTTTTGGTACAGTTTAAAAAACTGTTGGCAAGGCTATGTTGCGGTGGCATAAGCCACGCACAAACACACCTCAATCTCC
>CAUYRT010096468.1:0-17997 GCA_963574885.1 Lepilemur ruficaudatus
ATGGAATCCTTTATTACTATGTAATGCATCTCTTTATCACTAATAATTTTCCTTGCTTTGAAATTTGTTTTGTACAAAATTAATACAGCTAATCCAATTTTCTTTCAAAATAAATAAATAAATAAATAAATAAAAAATAAAGCCAATTGTCTTGGAGAGAGTTTTACCCAGTGCTAATGAGTGAGAAATGTATCTATACTATTCCAATTTTTAAAAATAAATAATTACCAAGAAAACCTTTATTTGCATGAATATATATTATCATACTGGGGTTATGTGGAAGGAGGGTGGGGAGCCAAACACAACAAAAAAGGCTATAAAGTCGCATTTAATATTTACATATCTTTACATATTTATAATACACATTTAAAGAAGACAAAACAAAATTTAACATAAATGATTTCAGCATTCAAATCAATAAGCAAAAACTGAATAACAAAATGAACCTAAGGAAATCAGAAAGAAGGCATGAATTAATGAAAGTAATAGTAGAAACTCATGCAACAGAAAGAGAAAAAAAAAAAGGATTGATACATTGAACCAAAAGATGGTTCTTGAGAAGACCAATAAAATAAAGAAACCTCTTGGAAATATTATTTTTAAAAGAGAGTAAAAAATCAGAGAGAAAAAGAGAACATACGCAACACAAGGAATGAAAACGGAGATATAACTAAAGACACAGAAGAATTTAACAAGAGGCTATTATGCAAGTTGATACCAATACACTGTCAAATGCAGGGATACAGACTGCTTTGTATGAAAAAATATATAACCAAAATTGACTGAAGAAGAGGCAGAAAAATGTGAATAAACTGATGACCACAGACAATATTGAAAAGGTTATTTAATAATCTACTCTCCCCAAATGTACCAGAACTCCCAAAAGATGAAAATCTTCTGAACTCATGGCTAGTTTTACCTTTATACCAAAAGTAGGCAAAGCTATCAAAAACGCACCACATGTATACACAAGAGAACTAAAGACTAAACTTGTTTTAAATATTGACTAGATCTCATTGTCCTGATTCTCTCTATAGAAGCTTGGGTAGGCAGAGGGAAGTTTTGTTTTCTCTCTTATGCCCCTTGTCCCTTCATCCTCCCTGTACCCTACTCTCTATATTCCAGAGTGGCAGCATGTGACAAAGAGAAGCAATGGATAAAACAGAACAAAAAATCGACTAATAGGTCAGATACATGACAAGACTTGGCAATTAGCATTTGTGCCAATAGCTCAAATGCATGTATGCCTTACCTGGAAATGTTTCTTCTGGGTTCAACTAGCATCGCAGCCATCTAACCTGATCTGTACCTTCCTCCAACCAGAGTCATATCCCCACAATCTTGGCCCATGATCAGACGTTATAGAACATGCCTTTACCTTGTGTCCATGTGCAGCTCACTGAGCAGGCCATGATTCATATAGTCCCAGGACAGTTCCACTGCACCCAGGTAGTATCTTCTGGTGGCACTAAAGCTGAATCGCAATAGGCACAGAAAGAAGCAGGTGAAGAACTCTATTTTCATGACTCTTATTGTTAAAAAAATGTTCAACTAGAGAAGTGAAAGATTAATTCTTCTCTAAAATATATTTGGCTCCCAGGAGAAAAAGGTGTATTTTCTATGATTTAATAAAAAGTCCCAATTTTTTTGCAGAGCATTTTAGAGAACTTCGCTGCTGAATGTGACAGCAGTATTCGCACTAAAGCAGTAACTGACAGGATTGCTTCCTTTTTGGCAGTGGGAGGCAGCCACAGGAAGAACTGAAGTAGGGAAAGGGAGGCTGAGCTAATGCTTAACCCATTCACCTCTGAGAGCAGTAGGCGCATGAGACGTTTACTTTAATCAGAACCTTTTAGGAAAAGAAGAGGATGGAGAGACCAAGGTGAAGAGAAACTTTAATTTGTGCTCATATTCCTAACCTACTCCAACCGTCTTCCTTAGTGGTAGTGGCGAGAGAAGTTGTAGATGTTGAAAATTCTGGAATCCACTTGCACAAGCAAGAGAGTAAGCAGTATCCTATTAGTCTCTCTCCTTCTACCCTTGCTCCTCACACAGCTGCCACAGAGTGACTTTTTTAAAACTATAAAGTGAGTCATGTCACTCTTCTGCTCAGAATCCTCCAGTGGTTTCTAACCTCCCTCACAGTAAAATTATGTCTATATCATGGCCTAGAACATCCCACATGGTCTGCATACCCCTTCCGCTGATCTCTGTGGTCTCATTTCACTCTGGCTACACTGGCTTCCTTGTTTTTCCTTAAAACATCAAGCACACTCATGACCCTAACACTCGCTGTTTACTCTACCTGAAACACCTTTCCTCCAGATCTCCACACGGTTCCACTCCCACAACTTGTTTGTGTCTTGGCTCAAATCTTGCCTGCTCAATGAGTTTCCAGTATGGAAACATTTACATCATAAGTGCTTTACCCCTATTGGCACTACTGATATCCCTCTTGGCTTCCCTTTCCTTGATAGCACTCATAACCACCTGGCATTTATTTACTTGCTTTGTGGTGTTGTTACCTGGTGCATTTTAAGGTTGTTTACATTTGATCCAGGTACAGGATATATGTCTTTACATCAAAATGTAGCCATGCTGAGCTCACACAGAGGCCCTACTCACATTAATGTATATAAGGGGGAGAGAAGGTCCCCCCACCCCAAGGGCCTCAAAGCGTAGGAGCTAATGAGAAGAAAATTGACCAGGGTTGCTATAAGAAATGTTATCACTGAGTCCAGTTGTTCACAAATAAGAATGTGTTAGGGAGCAACTGGTGAATTGTTGTCCAGCTTGGAAACAAACAGGAAGAATCCCCTTTGATAAACATTTGCTAAGACCTCTTCTCTGAAGGCACCAGGATGCAGAGATGACAGCTGCTACTTACTATATGCCAGGAACTGTTCTAAGTTCTAATACGGTTGGTATTGTTGTTGATTTCATGGGCAATGAAACCGAACACGAAGAGGCTGGGCAACTTGTCCATCATTTCATGCAGTTTGTAAGTGGTAGCATTCAAAGCCATGTAAATCTGGCTCCAGAAGTAATGCTCCTAACCACTATGCTATACGTCTATGCCTAAGAAATGAATAAAACTCATCTCCTGCCCCCTGAGAGTCACAATCCAATGTGGGGAGACAGAAAAGTATACAGTTACAGCACAGGATGATAAATTCTCTGCTAGGTGCTTCACACACACTATGACAACACTGAAAAGTGGGTACAGATAAAGCAACTGAGGTGCAGAGACATTAAATGGCTTTCCTAGGGCCTCACAACTACCCATTTCTTCTAGACATTGTCCTAGTCACTGGGTGCATAGAAGTGAAAAATACAAAGAACTGGAAGAAGGACGATAAGCAATAATTGTAATATATGAGTAAGTTATACCGTATGTTAGAAGGTAAAAATAAGTACTGTGCACAAAAAGAAAAGTAAGCAGGATAAGGGGGAGTGTGTATCAGGTTGTAATTTTAAAAGCGGTTGGTTATGGAAAGTCTCACTGAGGTTACATTTCAGCAAAAGGACTTTGGCTTCTACACTGAGGGCAATAGGGAGCCATAATAGGGCCCTGAGTAGAGGAGGGACTTAACTTTGAAATTAGCTTTGAAACTGATCTTCTGACTACAGTAGAGAGAACAAACCTTACGAAGACAAGGGTAGAAACGGGGGACTGGTTAACTGGGTGGGTGGGTGAGAAATGTTAGTGGCTTGGACTATGATGGTAGTACTGGACAGGCTGAAAATTAACTGGATGCACTGTGAAGGTAGTGTTTATGTGAACTGTAGATGAATTTTGGATCTGTGGACTTTGAGAGGGGGAAGTTTGGAATCACGCCAAGGCTTTCTTAACAGTGAAGATGCCATTGACTGGGAAGAGGGTCGTTGGGGCAGGGCGATGTATCCGTCGATCTTCCCAGGTTAAAGGGTTCCGTAGGCGCAGCGAGCATGGAAGTTCATTTTCTTCTGAGCGCTTCTCTTATTTATGGTGATTGCAATGTTTTTTAAAATGTGTCTTTCTCCACTAAAAGAGAGTCGGGCACATCGCAGGAGCTCATAAATATCTGCTCGATGTTTACATTAACACACTTAGCAAAAAAAAAAAAACCTAGAAAAAAACATACACGGCGAGTCTGCCTTCTTTATTTTCAGTGAGGTCAAGGGTAAAATATTCGTCACGAGGGGAAGACGGAGTCACGGTCGCGTCAGGGGCACTCGCTTCTGAGACGCAGGCGGGGCAACCCCACCCCGAGGAGGCTTTCTGCGCACGCGCGTCTCGGCCGTCTGCTGGGCGGGGCTACGGGCCTGTGACGCGCCCCGCTGAGTCTTGTGACGCAGCTGCTCCTGGGAACTGGAGGCTGCCGCCGCGGGCTCAGCCCGCCCTCTTCCGCTGCCGCCCTGGGGATGGAAACATCTGCCCCACGTGCCGGAAGCCAGCTGATGGCGACGGCTGCGCGCCACTCCACGTCCTACAACGCCGGTCTCCTGCGAGTGCCCTCGCGAGACGAGCTCGCCGAAATGGCTGCCGCCGGTCAAGGTAAGGACAGGCGGGCGCGCGCGCGCGGTCGCCGCGGCTGGCACAGCCAGGAGCCGCCTTCCTGGACTCCGGAAGGGGAAGGGCTCCGCGCCTGCCAGTCCCAGTCGAACTGCCCCGGGAGCCAGAGAGGCGCAGGGGCGGGGAGGGAGCCCAAGACTCGCCCCAGGCCCAGCCACTCCCAAGGTCGTGCTCCGGGCTGGGGCCGAACCGTCTCCGGGTGTCGTCTCCAGTCTAGCTCACCCAGCCTTCCGGCGCCTCCCCTAACAGCTGAAGCTGGAGACATTCTGTCCCTGTTTTCAGAAGCGGTCTGAATCCTTGAGACTAGCTTCTTTGTCCCTTTGGACGTTCATCTCAAATGCCTCACAGGCGTCTTTATGTGTGCAACTGCGGTTATCGATGGTTTTGGAAAACTAGCACACATGGGGATAGTACTTTGAAATAGTCTTTAGTTGGCGTGGTCAAAGGAAGATTCCTTATAATTCGCAGTGGAGTACATCTTTAAATTATTTTGAATGCTTAAACTGTATTTAATTCAGTACTGGCTCACAGGATCCGACTGCTAAACAGAGCCATCATTGAAAATTCAATTATATAAACTTAAAATTAAATTATATTAAAAATAAAGACAGGAAAATACTCAAAACTCATCACTTCTTTATTTCTTACTATGTTTTATTGTTCCCTATACTAACTTTTGAGATTGTTTATATGTATCGTGTCTGTGAAGGAGATACCACAGTATGGTGGGCTGCTGTGCATCTCTTCCCAATTCTGGGTTCAGTGATGTAACAATTCAGTGATGTCATGCTCATGGTGAACGAATACACCATGGAAGTTGATGTATACTACAGATTGGCTCTTTCCCAAATCCGGTTGTTAAACATTTACCAGCACACCACTGAATTTAGATGATTCTGAGGAGTTGGAATGTGCAATGTGATAGTTACATATTTTCCCCCAGAGCACACTGTTCTCATTGATTTAAAATTTATATAGGTTGATCAGGTAGTTGCACCTATGAAATTGATAAATTTTTAGGTTAACATGAATTTTAATCCTTATCATAGTGATGATCACATAATACTGTGATCATTGATTTCCTAGGCCCATAAACGTAGCTAGTGACTTACTTTTGTCTATCATAGTGCTTAGCAGTGTTTGATGAATGAAGTTGGGTGAACCAGGTGTCTCTGATTTAATCCTCCTTTTGACTGGAACCACCTATTGAGCTAAGGAGCTTGGTCAGATTACATTAAAACAAAACTCAAAACTCATTCTTATTTTCAGTGATATTCTTCAACCCAGGGAGAGAGTTTCTTCTTTGACATAGTAATGTTTTGTTGTTACGTTAGAAAATATTAAACTGCTTGTGAAGCCATAGAGGACCCAGTTCCTCAAACATCCATATTTTGGTTCTGCTAAATTGGGATCTGTGATCTATCTTGAATAAATTCTTGAATTATATTTTGTATATGGTATAAAGTAGAGGTTGAAAGTGTTTTCTTGAATGTGACTATCTAGTAGTTATAACACCATTTGTTGAAAAGACTTTCTTTTCCCCCATTGAATTACCTTGATGCCATGTTATTAACAATAAAATGACTATATGTGTGGATCTATTTCTGGCCTCTGTATCCTCCTCCATTGTTATATTTGTGTATCCTTAGGTCATTTCAGCACTGCGTTGAATGCCACAGCTTTATAAATTTTTTTTTTTTTTTTTTTAGACAGAGTCACACACTGTTGCCCAGGCTAGAGTGCCGTGGCATCAGCCTAGCTCACAGCAACCGCAAACTCATGGGCTCAAGCAATCCTCCTGCCTCAGCCTTTTGAGTAGCTGGAACTGCAGGCATGCGCCACCATGCCTGGCTAATTTTTTCCATATATATATTTTTTAGTTGTCCAGATAATTTCTTTCTGTTTTTAGTAGAGACGGGGTCTCGCTCTTGCTCAGGCTGGTCTCGAACTCCTGTCCGCGAGTGATCTTCCCACCTCTGCCTCCCAGAGTGCTAGGATTACAGGCATGAGCCACCGCGTCCGGCCTATAAATTTTGAAATTAGGTAGCTGTATATGTGTCTTGAAATTCCTTGAACTTTCCTCTTTCCCCAAACCCCGCCAAAATTATTGTGGTTGCTTGTGGCACTTTTTTTTTTCCTAAATGATTACAGCAATAACTCCAATTCCACATGCTCTTTTTTCAGTGTGACTTTGATATTCTTCCCTCCAAGAGCTGGGGTCTGTATTCCCTTTTCATAAATCTGGGTCGGACCTTGTCGCTGCCCCTACAGAATGTGCTGCAAGTAACACTACATTTCCTTTCTCCCACATAGAAGAAGCCTATGTCTTCAGGTGATCTCAGACCCTGTCCTGTAAGTGTTCCAGCTACAGCCTCAGACATTGTGGAACAGAGAGACAAGCCCTAATGCCGTGACCAGATTCCTGATCCACAGAATCTGAGAGCATAATAAATGATTGTTTAGCTCCATGAAGTTTTGGAGTAATTTGTTGTACAGCCATAGTAACTGGAATACTACTCTAGATTGTGCTTTCACATAAATTTTAGAACCAGCTTGTCAATTACATAAAAACTTACTTTTTGATTGGGATTGTATTGGATCCATGTATCAATATGGAGAGAATGAACATCTTGAAAACACTGACTCTTAAAAAATAAACATAGACACAGTATAATTCTCCATTTAGGTCATCTTCAGTTTCTCTCTACAGTGTTTTGTAGTTTACAGTGTTGAGGTCTTGTGCATCTTTCATTAAATTTATTCCAATGTAATTTTTTATAATTAAAATTGTTTTCAAATTCATCATTTCTAATACATAGAAATTCAACTGACTCTTATATTGGTTTTGTATCCTGTGACCTTGCTAATTCAGTTATTAGTTCTAGTAGCTTTTTGTAGATTACTTTGGGTTTTCTAAACACACAGTTATGTTATTTGCCAATAAAAGTAGTTTTATTACTGTACCTCTTTTCTCTTCTCTTTGCCTTTTATTTCTTCTTTCTTACACTGGCTAAGACCTCCAGTACAGTGGTGAATAGAAGTATTGAATAGATTTTATGGGAAACTGTTCTATAGTTCACCCTTAAGTATGATATTAACTGTACATTTTTGATAGATGAAGATAAAGGAATGTCAGTGATTTACCATTCAAAGCTATTTACTGTAAAAAGGACCCCAAATGATCAACTTCATCTGACATGGCGTCTCTATGATCCTTTCTCACACAATGTTGAGCAAACAATAAAAAATTACTACTTACTACCCATGCAAAGGATAGTAGTAATCAGCCTGATGAAGTTCCTGTCTATTTCTATTTCTTAATTTTCATGGTGATTTTTTTCTTTGACCTACAGATTATTTAGAAGTGTATTGTCTAATTTATATATATTTTAAATCTCATAAGATATTATTATTTTGTGCACCGAAGGTTTATCTACCTATTTACCTATTCCTTTCTGCATTTCCAGACTTCCATCTGGCATCATTTTCTGTCTGCCTGAATAACTTTAGTCTGCCTCTTTGAATGTTACTTCTGTCTTATTCTTTCCAATCTGGAGCTCCAGTTACATACATATTTAACCCTTTGACCATTTCTTGAACATTATTATTTGTTTATTTCAGCATATTGAAATATTTGTTTATTTCAGCATATTCCAGTCTCTGGTTCTGCTTCTATTTTCTTTTCATTGTTTTTCCTTTATGTGGCTTTGCCTTTTCATGGGTAGCAGTAATTTTTTATTGTTTGCTAAACATTGTGTGAGAAAGGATCATAGAGACTCCATGCCAAATGAAGTTGATCATTTGGGGTCCTTTTTACAGTAAATAGCTTTGAATGGTAAGTTGCTGACATTCCGTTATCTTAAGGCAGTATGTTTTCAGGGAAATAGGGTTGGGTATAGTAGGTAAGCTTGAGATTATTTTTACTTGGAGAAAGGGATTGGACAATTTGTTAGTTCTTTCTCTCTTGGACTAATCACTTAACCTCTGAGGCTTCATTGCTTAATTACAAAATTGGGTTAGTAAGTACCTACCTTTTCCGTGGATTTAATTAGATATACATGTTTATTGCTTAGTATATTGCCTGGTAAATAGTGAGAGCTCAATTAAATATTACCTCTTTATTATCACTGGAGATCCACATAGTACTGAGAATTTGTTTGTGGGCTACTGAATAGTATTGAGTTACTCCTGAAGAGATGAGGCAAATGAAGAAAATGTTTCATTTGGGATGCATCATTAAGCATTACTGGCAGTTTTTTGTAGATCCTTTTGGTTATTTTTAAATTTGAAAGGAAAAACTAGAGGACTAATTCTAGATTTTTTTAGAGTTTTTTTCCCTGTAACACAGACATTAGTATTTATTGACTTTAGTCGGATTTTCCAAAATTGCAACCCAATTTCAGAGTTAATTTACTATTTAAAAAGAATATTTGGAGGTTTTATATTATATCTCTCTCTGTTTCTTTAAAAATCTCTTAATCTAATTAGGAATGGTAGTGATTTATTACAGAAGTAAATATTTTCTTATTTTGTATCTTAATTCGTATAGGAAACTTTGAGGGAAATTTTGATTCGCTGGACCTTGCAGAATTTGCTAAAAAGCAGCCATGGTGGCGCAAGCTGTTCGGGCAGGAATCTGGACCTTCAGCTGAAAAGTATAGCGTGGCAACCCAGCTGTTAATTGGAGGTGTCACTGGATGGTAAGTGTTGTGAAAGATGTCCAGTGTCTTTTGTGCATGGTTTAGTATTACAGTTATAGGTACCATCTTCTTTAACCAATGAAGAAAACACATTGAGTTTTGGTGAAATTGGTCATTTAACGTGTAGCATTTATCTAAACATGTTGAAGTATATTCAGTGGTTACACATGGTGAGTATATACTACATGCAGCTATTGCTTTAAGTATTTATATAGATATCTCATTTCCTTCTTACAACAACTCTGGAATTGGTACTGTTATTATCTATACTCATTTTAAAGCAACCGAGGCTCAGAAAGATTAATTTGCCCAATGCCACATAGCTAGTAAGTGGTGGAATAAGGAGCCTATACCTAGGAATTGCTAGGTTGTAGGGTATAAGTATCTTCAGCTTCACTAAATAACATCAAACCATTTGCTGGAAGTAGTTGTAATAGTTTACAGTCCCAACAAGGACTGCGTGTTCCTGTTGCTCTACATTCTTGCTAGAACTTGGTTGTGCTAGACTGTTACATTTTTTTTTTTTTGAGACAGAGTCTCACTCTGTTGCCCCAGCTAGAGTGCCATGGCGTAAGCCTAGCTCACAGCAGCCTCAAACTCTTGGGCTCAGGTGTTCCTCCTGCCTCAGCCTCCTGAATAGCTGAGACTACAGGCATGCACCACCATGCCCGGCTAATTTTTTCTATATATATTTTTAGTCGGCCAATTAATTTCTTTGTATTTTTAGTAGAGACGGGGTCTCGCTCTTGCTCAGGCTGGTTTTGAACTCCTGACCTTGAGCCATCCTCTCGCCTCGGCCTCCCAGAGTGCTAGGATTACAGGTGTGAGCCACTACGCCCGGCCTAGACTGTTAAATTTTTGCCAGTCTGGTAATTAGGTAGTGGTATTTCATTGTGGTTTTCAGTCACATTCCCCTGAGCAGGGGTGAAATTGAGCAACTTTTATATGTTCATTGACCATTTGGATCTCCTCTTTAATTAAGTTCCATTCTAATCTTTTTTCTTTCTCTCATTGAGTTGTAAGAGTTCTTTATATATTTTGTTTATTTTTCTCAAGTCAGGGTCTTGCTCTGTTGCCTGGCCTAAAGTGCAGTGCCATCATCATAGCTGACTGAAACCTCAAACTCCTGGGCTCAAGTGATCCTCCTGCCTCAGCCTCCTGAGTAGCTGGGACTAGAGGTGTGTACCGCCACGCCCAGCTAATTTTTTGTAGAGACAGGATCTCTCTATGTTGCTCAGGCTGATCTCAAACTCTGGCCTCAAGCAATCCTCCTACCTTGGCCTCCTGAAGTGCTAGGAATACAGGCATGAGCCACTGTGCCTGGCCCACATCTTTATATATTTTGAATATCAGGCCTTTGTTGGTTCTATGGATTACAGATGTTCACTCATTCTGTGGTTATCTTTTCATTTGCTTTATGATACCTTTTGATGAACTGAAGATCTTATTTTTAATATAGTCAATTTTATCAATCTTTACCTTCATGGCTAGTGATATAACTATAGATTACTTTGCATTTTCTAGGCCCTTTTATAATGGAATTGTACAATATATACTCTTTTTCTGGCTTCTTTCATTCAACATAATAATTTTGAGATTCATTTGTGTTTTTTTGTGTATCAGTAATTCATTCCTTTTTATTGCTCAGTAGTACTCCATTGTATGGCTATACCACAGTTTGTTTCTTTATTCCCCTTTGAAGGACATTTGGATTTTTTCCACTTTTTGGCTATTACAAATAAAACTGCTATGAACATTTGTGTACAAGTCTTTGTATTTTACATATGCTTTCATTTCTTTTGGGTAGATACCTAGAAATAGTATGGCTAGATCTTATACTAAGTGAAAGTTTTAACTTTGTAAGTACTTGCCAGTTTTTTTTTTTGTTGTTGTTTTTTTTTTTTTTTTTTTTTTTTTTGAGACAGAGTCTCACTCTGTTGCCCGGGCTAGAGTGCCGTGGCGTCAGCCTAGCTTACAGCAACCTCAAACTCCTGGGCTCAAGCGATCCTTCTGCCTCAGCCTAAAGGCGTGCGCCACCATGCCCGGCTGATTTTTTCTATATTTATTTAGTTGGCCAATTAATTTCTTTCTATTATTAGTAGAGATGGGGTCTCGCTCTTGCTCAGGCTGGTTTCGAACTCCTGACCTTGAGCAATCCACCCACCTGGACCTCCCAGAGTGCTAGGATTACAGGCATGAGCCACCGCGCCTGGCCACTTGCCAGTTTTTTAAAGTGCCCGTATCATCTTACATTTCCACCAGCAATGTGTGAGGGTTCCAGTTCCTCTGCATCATCACTAGCACATGGTATTATCTTTTTGGTTCACATTCTAATGGGTGTGAAGTTGTATCTCATTGTGGTTTTAATTTGCATTTCCCTAGTGACTAATGATGTTGAGCATTTTCATGGGCTTATTATTATTATTATTTTTTGCCATGCATGTATCTTTGGTGACTTGTCTGTTCAGATCTTTTCCCCATTTTTAAAAAATTTTTGTTGGGTTGTTGATTTTCTTTCATTGCTGAGTTGTGAGAGTTCTTTATATTCTGGATACCAGTCTTATATGAGATATGTGATGTGGAAATATATTCTTCCAGTCTGTGGGCTTTTCATTATCTTAACAGTGTCTTTTAAAGAATAGAAGTTTTGAAGTGCAACTATTTCTTTTATAGTTCAAGCTTTTGGTGTCATGTCTGAGAATATTTGCCCAATCCAGGGCCACCAAGATTTTCTCCTTTGTTTTTTTTCTAGATGGTTTATAGGTTTAGGTTTTACATTTAGGTCCGTGATCCATTTTAATTTTCCTACCTACCCTTCCTCCCTGTCTTTTTTCCTTCCTTTCTGTCTTTTTTCCTTCCATTTATTATTTATTTACTTAGTTAATCATTACCATTTCATAGATGAATGATTTACTCTTTGTATATGGTTCAAGGTAGGGATCCAAGTTATGTTTTGTTTTTGCATATGGATATCTAGTTTTACCCACATGATTTGTTGGAAACACTGTCCTTTTTTTCCACTGTATTTATACCTATGTCAAAAATCAATCGACTATATGTCTGTTCCTGAGCTCTATGTACTTACTGTTAAATTGATCTAGATACCATTATCACGTTATTTTCATTACTGCAACTTTATAATAAGTCATGAAATTAGGTAGGGTAAATCTTCAAACTTTGTTCTTTATCAAAGCTATTTTGAGTATTCTAGGTACTTAGCATTACCATGTGAATTTTAGAATCAGCTTGCTGCTAGTGTCTGCCAAAAGCCCGATAAGATTTTGCCTGGGATTGCATTGATCCATAAACATTTGTATATCTCTTTATTTGTTTAGGTTTTCTTTACTTTCTCAGCAATGTTTTGTAGGTTTTATACATCTTATATATCAAATTTATCCCTAAATCTTTCATATTTTTGATGCTATTATATATGCTATTACTTTAAAATTTTCAGTTTTCCATTGCTCATTGCTTGTACAGTTTATAGAAATGCAGTTGATTTTTTATGTATTGATTTTGTATATTGCTGTCTTGCTAACATCATTTATTAGTTTACAGACTCCAGGGGGTCCCCAAGACCACTGTCATGTTTGATAATTCTGTAGGAGGATTCACAGAACTCAGAACTGTTCTACTCAGGTTTATGATTTTTTTTTTTTACAGCAAAAGAATACAGATTAAAATCAGCCAGGGAAGAGGCACATGGGATAGAATCCAAGGAGTTCAATGCATGAAACTTCCACTTGCCCACTTCCTGTGGAGCCTTTATACTGAAACTGGGTTTCTTGTAGGCAACCTATGGGTGGTTGTTACTTTTTAAAAATCCTCTTTGACAATCTTTCTTTTAATTAGGATGCCAAGATCATTCACACTGAAGCTTATTTTCTAAACTTTTTTTAATTGGCTAGTAAAAATTATACATATTTGTGGTATATATGATGTTTTGTTATATGTATACATTGTGAAATGGCTAAATCAAGGTATTTAACATATGCATTACCTCACATACTTATCATGTTTTTGTGGTGAGAACACTTAAAATCTACTGTCTTTGCCATTTTCAAATATATAATATGTTGTTATTAACTGTAGTTACCATTATGTACGTAGATCTCTTGAACTTATTCCTCCTGTCTAACTGAAATTTTGTGTCTTTGACCAACATCTCCCTAAACCTCCTATATCCTTCCCAGCCCCCCACTCTGGTAACCACCATTCTACTCCTTGTTTCTGTGAGTTCGACTTTTTTCACTCCACATATGAGAGATTGTAGGTATTTGTTCTGTGTCTGGCTCATTTCATTTAACATAATGTCCTCCAGGATCATCCATGTTGTCACAAATGAGAGGATTTCCTACTTTTTTCTGCTTGAATAGTATTCCATTATGTGTGTGTGTACGTATATATGTGTGTGTATATACACACATCACATTTTTTTCATTCATCTGTTGGTGGATACTTAGGTTGATTTCATATCTTGGCTATTGTGAATAATGCTACAATAAATAGGGAATGCCAACATCTCTTCAACATACTGATATTATATCCTTTGGATATATATATATACCCAGTAGTGCAATTGCTGGATCACATGGTAGTTTTATATTTAGTTTTCTGAGGAAGCTCTGCACAGTTTTCCATAATGGCTATACTAATTTACATTCCCACCAACAGTGTGCAAGGGTTCCCTTTTCTTCACATCCTCACCAACATTTGTCATCTCTTGTCCTTTTGATAATAGTCATTCTAACAGGTGTGAGGTGATGTCTCACGTGGTTGTAATTTGCATTTTCCTTATGATTAGTGATGTTGAGCATATTTTCATATACCTTACCTGTTGGCCATTTTTATGTCTTCTTTTTAGAGATGTCTATTTAGGTCCTTTGCCTGGTTTTAATTGGGTTATATTTTTACCATTGAGTTGTTTGAGTTCATTATGTATTTTGGATATTAGCCCCTTATCAGATGTGTGGTTTGCAAATATTTCCTCTCATTCTGTAGGTTCTATCTTCATTCTATTGATTGTTTCCGTTGCTGTGAAGAAACTTTTTAGTTTGATACAGTCCCATTTGTCTATTTTTTCTTTTGTTGCCTTTGCCTCTGTAGTCATAGCCAGAAATCTTTGTCCAGACCAATGTCATGGAGCTTTTCCCCTATGTTGTCTTCTAGAAGTTTAGTAGTTTAAGGTCTTATGTTTAAGTCTTTAATCAATTTTGAGTTGATTTTTGTATATTGTACGAGATGAGGATCTAATTTTATCCTTAGACATGTGGATATCCAGTTTTCCCTGCAGCATTTATTTAAGACTGTCCTTTCCCCATTGTATGTTCTTGGCTCTTTTGTCAAAAACCAAGTGGTTGTAAGTATGGATTTATTTCTGGATTCTCTATTCCCTTGGTCTGTATAAATGTTTTTATGCTAATACCATGCTGTTTGGTTACTATAGCTTTGTAGTGTATTTCAAAATCAGGTAGTGTGTTGAGGCAGAGGATTGCTTGAGCTCAGGAGTTTGAGGTTGCTGTGAGCTAGGCTGACGCCACGGCACTCACTCTAGTCTGGGCAGCAGAGTGAGACTCTGTCTTAAAAAAAAAATCAGATAGTGTGATGCCTCCAGTTTTGTTGTTTTTCCTAAAGATTGCTTTGGATCTTTGGGGTCATTTGTAATTCCATATGAATTTTAGAATTGTTTTTTTCTATTTCTGTGAAAAATGTCATTGGAATTTTGATTTGGATTGCGTTGAATCTGTAGATTGCTTTGGGTAGTGTGGACATTTTAACAATGATAATTCTTCCAATCAATGAACATCTTTCCATTTATTTGTCTTCGATTTCTTTTATTAATGTTTTATAGTTTTCAGTGTATAGATCTTTCTCCTCCTTGATTAGATTTATTCCTAAGAATTTTTTTTTTGGTAGCTATTGTAAATGGGACGAGTTTTTTTGTTATTATTGAGTTCAAATTTATCATCTTAGTATTCCATCTGTTGTTTCCTTTTTGTACTTTCTTTTGGATCAAGTGTGAGAGTGTGTATGTGTGTGTGTATATAATATAAATATATATTTGTACACATATATAATTTTTAATGAGGTGAAATTCACATAAAACTAACCATTTTAAGGAGAAAAATTCAGTGGCATTTAGCATATTCACAATGTTGCACAACCACCATCTCTCTGTAGTTTCAAAACATTTTCATCACCTGCAAATGAAACTGAGTACCTGCTGAGCAGTTACTTCACATTCTTTCTTCCCCAAACCCCTGGCAACCACCAGTCTGCTTTCTGTCTCTGTGGATTTACCTATATTGTATATTTTATAAAATAGAATCATACAATATGTGAACTTCTGTGTCTGACTTCTTTTACTTAGTGTAATGCTTTTGTGGTTCATCCATGTTATAGTGCGTGTCACTGCTTCATTTCCTTTTTATAGCTGAATAGTATTCCACTGTATGTATATGCTACAATTTGTTTATCCATACATCCATTGTTGAACATTTGGGTTGTTTCTATCTTTCAATTGTTGTGAATAATGCTGCTATGAACATTAGGTACAAGTATTTATTTGAATACCTGTTTTTAGGTCTTTTTTGGTATATACCCAGGAGTGGAATTACTGGGTCACATGATAATTCTATGTTTACTTTTTTGAGGAACCATCTAACTGTTTTCCACAGTGGCTGTACCATTTTACAATTCCACTAGCAACGTATGAGGGTTTTAGTTTCTCCACGTTTCACTGACACTTGTTTTCCATTTTTTTTGTTTGCCTTTTTAAAGCCATCCTAATTAAGTGGTATGTCATTGTGTTTTTAATTTGTATTTCCCTGACTACTAATGATGTCGAGCATCTTTCATGTGCTTTTTGGCTATTTGGATATCTTCTTTAGAGAAATGTCAATTGAAGTCCTTTGCCCATTTTTTAATTGGGTCATTTGTCTTTTTGTTGTTAAATTGTAGGAATTGTCTATATATTCTGGATATTAGACCCTTACCAGACATATGATTTGCAAATATTTTTTTTCTGTTCTCTAAGTTATCTTTTCACTGTCTTGACAATGTCCGTTGATGCACAAAAGTTTTTAATTTTGATGCAGTCTGGTTTATTTCTTTCTTTTGATGATTGGATCACATATTTTTCATAATTTTGTTTCTGTCCTGTGACTTATTAGCTATAATTCTTCATTTTGTAATTATAATGGTTGCTTTAGCATTTATAGGATACATCTTTTATTTATTGCAGTCTGCCTTCAAAAATATTATACTGCTTGGCTGCTTGGCCAGGCGCGGTGGCTCACGCCTGTAATCCTAGCACTCTGGGAGGTCGAGGCGGGCGGATTGCTCAAGGTCAGGAGTTCAAAACCATCCTGAGCAAGTGCGAGGCCCCGTCTCTACTAAAAATAGAAAGAAATTAATTGGCCAACTAAAAATATAGAAAATATTAGCCGGGCATGGTGGCGCATGCCTGTAGTCTCAGCTACTCGGGAGGCTGAGGCAGAAGGATTGCCTGAACCCAGGAGTGTGAGGTTGCTGTGAGCTAGGCTGATGCCACGGCACTCACTCTAGCCCGGGCTACAGAGTGAGACTCTGTCTCAAAAAAAAAAAAAAATGTTATACTGCTTCACATATAGTATTAACAATATGCTTCCATTTCTCCCCTCCCCTTTTGTTTTTATTGCCCTACATTTTACTTTTACACGTGTTATAAATCTATAATACATTCTTATTTTTGCATTAAAAATATCGAATTCTTATAGTTTTTAATAAGAAAGAAGCCCTTCATATTTACCCCCATAGTTTCCATTTCTTGTGCTCTTCATGCCTTTGTGCAGATCCACATTTCCATCTGGTATCATTTTCCTCTGCCTGAAAGATGAAAGGCTTCTTTAACATTTTTGTATTGCTGGTCTACTGGGATGAATTTTTTTCAATTTTTATTTGTCTGAGAAAAGTCTTCATTTTATCTTTGTTTTTTGAAAGATGTCAAAAGCTGCTGTAGGTCAAATGAAATGAAGACTGAGAAGTGAATGCTAGCATTTGGCAAGATCAAGATCAGTGTTAACCTTGATAAGAATAGTTTCATTGAAGTGATGGGACAAAAGCCTGCTTGGAGTGAGTTTGAGATAAGGAATACAAAGGACAATAGAGATAGCAAGTATAGACAGCCCTTAAGTAGTTTTGTTATAAAGGGTAGCAGAGGAAAGGGAAGATGGCTGGAGAAGAATTGGAGTCTAGGGAGGATTTTTTTCAACAATGACTAATAATCACAGCAAATTCATGTTCAGCAATGAACAGAATCTTTGCCCTCATGAAGCTTACATTTTAGTACAGGGTGGGGGCAGGAAGATAGACAATAATAAAGAAACAAAATTCAACATATTCAAAATGTTATCTTTTCCCTCAGCCCCCTCTGCCTTTTCCTCTGCTTCTCTTCTATGTTTTTATATCATAAAAAATACCACCTGCTGTCCACATAGTCATTCAGGACAGAGTCTTTTCCCTTATCCTTTGCAACCACTCTGTCCTCAAACTCAGGAATGTTTTATTTATTTGCCTTCTCTATCTTCATCCTCCCCCTTTAATCCATTCTCCACAACGTAGCCAAGAGTTATCTTTTAAAAATACAGTGTGGGGGCCAGGCGCAATGGCTCATGCCTGTAATGCTAGCACTCTGGGAGGCCAAGGCAGGAGGATCGCTTGAGCTCAGGAGTTCGAGACCAGCCTGAGCAAGAGTGAGACCCC
>CAUYRT010096469.1:0-37375 GCA_963574885.1 Lepilemur ruficaudatus
GGCTGAAATACCACCTCTTTTCTTCAGGACCTGCACTTCTTAATGTTTAAGGTCTTCTCTCCAGCTCCTCTTACCAGGAGGGGTAATGGAGGAGATAGCCTCTTGTACCTCTCCTTTCTCCTTTCTTTCCCCACCTTTCCCATTCTGCTTTAGACTTCTTGATTGTCAATCTCAGTCACATCCAGTGATTGTTTTGGTTTCTATTCCCTTTCTAACTGCCCTAGGGGCTCGGAACCCCAGCAATCCCTTCCTTTCACTACCTTCTTTTATGGGGGTAGTTGGAAGGGACTGAAATTGTGGGGGGAAGGTAGGAGGCACATCAATAAAGAGGAAACCACCAAGCTGAACTGAATTTTGCCTCGTGTTGCCCCCTCACCCTTTTGTTTTTTAGTTTCATGGGCTTCAGTGGTGGGGAAAGAGGAGGAATAGGTACAGGTTGGAGGGATAGAAGCATATTTTGGTTTATTCTGTTGACGTTGGGCTTTTCCCCGTCTCTGTAAAGGGTTGATTTTGTTGTCATGGAATGGAACACTCTGAGTATCGTTTCATGAAATTTTATTTATTTATTTATTTATTTATTTAGAGACAGGATCTCACTCTTTTGCCCAGGCTAGAGTGCAGTGGGATCAGCTCACTGCAACCTCAGACTTCTGGGCTCAAGCGATCCTCCTGTCTCAGCCTCCTGAGTAGCTGGGACTACAGGTAATGCACCACCATGCCTGGCTAATTTTTCTATTTTTTGTAGAAACAGGGTCTCAACTATGTTGCTGAGGATGGTGTGGAACTCCTGGGCTCAAGCGATTCTCCCACCTCCATCTCCTAGCGCCCAGCTGATGTATGTGTATATAAAATACGTATATGGAACTAAATGTTAAAAATATTGATATAAAAAATTCCATTTTTTACTGTGGGTTCCTACAGAAGAATATTTGAAAATAGGTATCTGTTTTAGATAAAAACATCCAGATTAGTTTTTTATTTTTATTTTTTTTAAAAGCCAGTTAAATTTAGCCATCCAAATTTGTTATAACCTTTTGGATTAAACAGCAGGAAATTTTCGTGAGTGGGAGCTGGTAAAAGGTCTGTTTTCAGTTGCATGCCTCTTGGCCAGACTTTGTGGCAGCGTATGCGATCCAGTGGAGTGGAATCTGAGGGAGGGAGAAAACTGGGAGGAGGGCGCCATTATCACCAGAAGAACTTCATGTCCCGACAATCATTTCTCCGACTGGCCGGAAGTGGGGCGGTCCTGGGTTGGGGGAGAAAGACGGCAGAAAGAGGCAGTATGGTGGCCGAGAGTTCTAATCGCTTCTTCCTCTTCTTTTTTTTGGTCCCGCCCAGCCTACATTTCCCAGGGGCCTGCGCGTGCTCTTCCGCTCTATCGTCTTGCTCCCAGTGTCCTCGCCACTCCCCGGGGGAGGGGAGCGGCGTAGTGCGCATGCGCAAACATATGGCTTGCTGGGAACTGAAGTTCTAGAGGCTCATGCGATCCTCTTTCCGCTGTCCCCAGACGAACTACAAACCCCTTGGTGCATTGCGCCTCGGCGCCGGCGGAGGGAGGGGGGAGAAAAGAGGAGGGAGGGAAGAGAGAAGAGGAGGAGGAGGGAGCAGGCGGCCGGCGGCGCGGGGGGAGGGGACCCCGGTCCGGGAGTGCGGGAGGCAGTGGTAGAGGGAGGTGGTGGCAGCGGCTAGCGGACTTGAGTCTCGACCAGGCTGAGGTGGATACTTCTGTGGAGCGAAGCAGTAGAAACACCAGAGCACTAGAGGCGGCACTGGGATCCCCGGCTCAGGGGAGGGGGGCGCCGGACCGGGAGGAGGGGAGGGGGCGATGCTGGAAGCCATGGCGGAGCCCAGTCCCGAAGGTGAGCTCTCGACCGGCACCGAGCGCTGAGCCGGCGGGGGGTGGGCGAGAAATCAATTGGCAAACTTGGAGTTCGAGCCCCGGAGCCCAGCGGGGGAGTGTAAGGAGGGGGTCGGGAGCTTGGCCCTGGAGGTGGGAGAGCGACGAGTTGAGAGACCTTGGAGAAAGAGGAGTGGAAGACGGGGTTGAGGTAGTTGGTGATCAGACACTGTATGTGTGTGGGGGGAGGTGGGGGAGCGGAGGATAGGAGCTGGAAACCCGGAGCTTCGGGGGTTAGGGGCCGAAAGGGCCACCGGCAGGTTGGGGCCCTGGAACTGGGAGAATCTGAGGGCCGGAGAGTTGTTGAGGAGGGAAGACGTATAACAGGACTGAGTGAGGGGCCCGGTAGTTCGCCGAGGTGGGGGAGTTTGTGGCTGCGGTGCCGGAGCTCCGAGTAGTTGCCGCCAGAGGATAGCCCGGTGATTGTTGGAGGGGTGGGCAGGTAGTTGTGGGGAGAAGAGAGGGTCTGGGTATTGTCTGCGGTAGAGGGACCTGCAGTGGGGGTTAGTTGTGGGGAGAGAGAGTCTGGGAGGGAGGCGAGGTGGGTAGTTGAAGGGGGCGGTGGGGCGGGGTGGGGGGTTAAGACCGGCGACTTGTGTGTGGGGGGGGTGTTGGTTGGTGAGGGTTAGAGCCTGGGAGTTGCGGAGGATGAGGGGGGCAGCGGCGGCAGTAGCAGGAGCTGCTGTGGAGAAAGTAGCTTGTTGGGGGCAGTGGGTTAGAGTTTAGGGGTCCGTAGCCTGGTGACTTGGTGAATACGGGGGCGGGGGGGGCGGCGGTCGTAGAGAGCTCGGGACTGGGCCCGGGGGCCCGGCAGGGAGCCTGAGGAGCTCGAGACGGGGAGGGGCCAAAGCCCCGGATGGGGGCGGAGGGACGACGAAATTGTGGGGAGCGCGGTGTGGGGGGCAGGTGGGGCCGCGTCCGGCTTGGAGCTCTTTGGTCTGTCCCGGACGCGAAGTAGCGTTGGATGTGTGTGCCTGTGTGTTGTTTGGGGTGGGGGTGAGGGGCGCGTCGGGCCTCGTGCTCGAGTAGAAGGGAAAGGGCCGGAGGGCGGGGAGCGGTTCAGCGTGGTCATCCTGGACCCTGGGGGCTGGCGGGCGGCGTGTGCGGTCTCGGAGGGCCCGAGGCGGTAGAGCGCGGTCGGGTAGGAACTCGGGGCTTTGAGCGCGTGTGAAGGACGGCCGGCGGGCGGGCGGGCGGCGTCGGCCGCCGCCTGGGCTCGGTCCCGGGAGCGGTATGGCGGGGTGGGGCGCTGAGAGATCCGAGTAGACTAGAGTCTATAGAGAAACCGTGGAGGGGGGGCGGGGCGCCGGGCCTCCGGTTGGGGGAAGGGGAGCGCTATAGCGAGGCCTGAGAGGGCGCCGCGCCCAGGCTCCGCCTCCCCTAGGGCGGAAGGGGGAGCAGGGGCGGGTCCAGCACAGCTGGGGGCCTGCTGGCCTGGCCCAGGGACCTGAGAGAGGAGGGGGTTCACTGGGGGCCAACAGGGTTTAGAGGTGAGCTTCTACACAGATTGCTTCTTAACGTCTTGACTCAGCTTTTATTGCTTTTACAGATCCACCTCCGACCCTTAAACCAGAGACTCAGGTGAGTTTTCCCTTACCTTTGCAGCATAGTATCACTGCCTGACAATCTCCCCTCCCCTCCAACCCTCCTCTTCCCGGTCTAGATTTCTCACTTAGGGCCCTTCTTAAACTCGTGTCTGGATTCCATGTTATCCATGTTTCCTTCCTTTCAGCCACCAGAGAAACGGCGAAGAACAATAGAGGATTTCAACAAATTCTGCAGTTTTGTTTTGGCCTACGCTGGTTACATCCCCCCTAGCAAAGAGGTAGGGACAGGAAGACGACTGACTTAAGGCTGGTGTCCTAGGACTACAGAGGGGCTGTTGTGCAAATGGGGCTGTATTACTTTATGAGAGGAGCCCCCCAGAAATTATATGTAAGACAAGGGAAGTTGGAAAGTCTTAGAGATGTGGTAGGAAAGTTGGTATGGAGAGGGGGCTAGCTAGCTTGAGCAGCAATGATAGGGAGGGGGGACTTAGAGGCTTTGGTCAAGATTTTGGAATGGTTTTGGAAGGTGTTTTCTCACTAAATTTAGGAAGCTGAAAACAGTAAAAAATAAGGCTGTACAGAAATATAGGGAAAGAAATATGGCTGTAGCTTGGGGGATATAGTGTTCAAAGGCCCTGTGGGGGCAATGGGTAGATGGTTAGAGCTTGAGGGCAGAGGGCACATGACAGAGGGAGATGCTGATGGGAATTGGTATGGTAATAAATTTTCTGAGTACAGTGAGATTTGATGGTTGGGTAGGATATTTTAGGGTAGATTTAGTTCCTGGTTTTCAGACTAGGTTTGTGGAGGGGCTGAGATGACACTGGGCTCCCACTAATCGCAGTCTTTTACTCCCTTTAAGGAAAGTGACTGGCCAGCCTCTGGCTCCAGCTCTCCATTGCGAGGTGAGAGTGCAGCAGACAGTGATGGCTGGGACTCAGCCCCCTCAGATCTTCGAACCATCCAGACCTTTGTTAAGAAAGCAAAGTCATCTAAGAGGAGAGCTGCCCAAGCAGGTCCCACCCAGCCAGGACCCCCAAGATCCACTTTCTCTCGTCTCCAGGCCCCTGACAGTGCCACTCTGCTTGAGAAGATGAAACTCAAGGACTCTCTCTTTGATCTGGATGGGCCCAAAGTGGCATCTTCACTATCCCCCACATCCCTGACACATCCCTCCCGGCCCCCTGCTGCTCTCACCCCAGTGCCCCTTTCCCAGGGAGACCTTTCCCAGCCTCCTCGAAAGAAGGACCGAAAGAACCGAAAGTTGGGGCCAGGATCAGGGGCTGGCTTTGGGGTGCTTCGGAGGCCTCGGCCAGCTCCTGGTGATGGGGAAAAGAGGTCTCGAATCAAAAAGAGCAAGAAGCGGAAGTTAAAAAAGGCAGATCGAGGAGATAGACTCCCACCTCCTGGGCCTCCCCGGGCACCCCCCAGTGATACAGACTCTGAAGAGGAGGAGGAGGAGGAGGAAGAAGAGGAGGAGGAGGAGATGGCAGCAGTGGTAGGGGGTGAAGCCCCAGCCTCTGTGCTCCCAACACCCCCTGAGGCTCCTAGGCCCCCTGCCACAGTGCACCCTGAAGGAGCCCCTCCCACTGACAGTGAAAGCAAGGAGGTGGGCAGCACTGAGACAAGCCAAGATGGAGATGCCAGCTCCAGTGAAGGCGAAATGCGGGTCATGGATGAGGACATCATGGTAGAATCAGGTGAGAGGTTTGGGGCTGCCCAGAGGCAGCTGGGATGAGGGGTTGGGGGTGTTTTGGACCCAAGAGCTCAGGCAGAACACCAAACCAACCTTCTTTTCCCTAGGTGATGACTCATGGGATCTGATCACGTGTTACTGCCGAAAACCCTTTGCAGGGCGGCCCATGATTGAGTGCAGCCTGTGTGGGACATGGATCCACCTTTCCTGTGCTAAGATTAAGAAGACCAATGTCCCTGACTTCTTTTATTGCCAGAAATGCAAGGAACTGCGGCCAGAGGCTCGGCGGTTAGGGGGTCCTCCAAAATCTGGAGAACCCTGACAGCGCCAACTTCAAGCTGGAACTTCCAAATGACAACATGACTTGGGAACTGAGCCTCAGGGTCCTCAGCCTATCCCCTGGAGCTTGGATACTGTCCCCTTTTCAAGGCAGGGATTCTCAAGGGAGACTTGTTTGAAAATAAGTGTCTCAAATTCCTACCTGATCTTTCCTCCCCACTCTGTGAACTTGAAATTGAACCCATTACAGTTGGAGGTGGGAGGCTGGCTGGGTCTGTAGACACATAATCTCCGTCTCTTGGCCCTGTCACCCATCACTTTCTGGGCCTGGGTTGGAATTGGGATGGAATGGGACAGTTGTCTATAAAACGCTAGTGTAAATATAGCACTCCCCTCCCTCATCTTTTCTTCTATTTCACTCCCCGTTTATTTTCTTCTCCACCAGTTGTATTTTTAATTTTGGACTTCCTCTTTTGGGCATGGTGGCTCAAAGGTGGAGTACTAGAGCCTGGCCAAGCGAGGAAGGAAAGCAGAAAGGTGACGATTCTCACTCACCTCTTTTGTTTTTAATATTGGCCAGCTGTTTGTACAGACAGCCTGCGTGTTGTAAATAAAGCAGAGTGGGCTCTTTTGTGTTTTTAGCCCTCACTGACTGTCCTGCTTGGGAGGGAGGCTTTGGAAAAGCCGGCTGAAGACAGGCTGGAGATGGGCCTGAAACCCACCTCTCAAAATCCATCAAAAATGCCACGCCTGTGGGCCACCCTCAAGATACTCTGGAGTAGCCAACCCTAGGCCTCAATCGGATGTTTCCGCCCCAACCCCAGTCTAGACCCTTCCACAATCCCCACCCTTAGTCCCTGCACAAACACTCCTGCGGGTCAGAGTTGCTTTGTCCTCCTGCCTGAGTTGGGTAAACCGGGGTGCTAGCCGGTTGCCTGCTTCCGGAGGGTAGAGCCAAACTTAATCTTGGTGTTCAGAGGACCCGGACCAGGGGAGAGATTTGGGGGCGGGGCCGTTTAGGGCTGGAAGGCCGTTGCCGAAGGCAGCGGTCACGTGGTGGGGGCAGTGGGGAGTTGAGCGGTCACGTGACTCGACAGGCGTCACGTGGCGGGGACGCAGAGGAGCGCGCGGTGGGCAGGATTATGTCACGTGACATGGGGAGAGGTGGGCGGGGACCTGGAGGGCGCTAGCGAGGTCGGCGGCAGTGGCGCGCGGCAGCGGCCGAGCCCGCGGCTTTAGGTCGCATCCGACGGCCCGCCCCGCCCCTCGCCGCGCTGACCCCTCACCTTCTCTTTGCATCTCTCGGGTTGTGGGTTGGTCTTGTCCGCGCTGGCGCCCCGGTGTGCGGGTGTGCGTAGGCGCGGCGGGGACGATTAGCCCCATTGGGTGGGCGGTGGATCCCGGGAGCGCGCGGGCGAGACCATGGCGGGCAGCAGCACAGGGGGCGGTGGGGTTGGGGAGACGAAGGTGATTTACCACCTGGATGAGGAGGAGACGCCCTACCTGGTGAAGATCCCCGTCCCCTCTGAGCGCATCACCCTCGGTGATTTCAAGAGTGTTCTGCAGCGGCCCGCGGGCGCTAAGTACTTTTTCAAGTCTATGGATCAGGATTTCGGGTGAGCGTGAGGCCTAGGTGGGACCGATGGGAGCAATGCTAGGGTGGATTGGACGACATGGTGGAGCGCACATCTACTCTGGGCCATACTGGGATTTCCTGGCTATGGTGGAGCGCATTGTACTATGCTGAGGTAGATTGGCTATCCCAGGATGGGCAAGGTTATGCTTGAACAAATCGAGACACGGAGCTATATAGGAGGATAAACTGGGGTATATTAAAGCAGGTTAGGGAAGATTAGGCTACACTGGAATAGGTGGGGGCACACTGGTTTATTTTGGGATATTCTGGACTGTACTGAGTAGATTGATTCACTGGTAGGTTAATACGTTCTGAACAGTCTTGAAGCACACAGGCTACGTATTCTGGAATTTCCTAATATAGATTGGGCTGTATGGGGGCAACTTGGTGACATTCTGGCCAATACTAGGGCAGACAGGATTGTTTTGGGTTATTTTAGTCTATACTAATGCAAAGAGTGCTCTATTGGAATGTTCTAGGCTGCCCTGGGGTAGATTATCCTGGAGAAGCAGGCCATTCTGGACTCTACTGGATTTTATTGGTTAATCCTTGTTTCTCTTGGGGTCAGACATGGTTTTATTGGGGCGCTCAGTGTAGGGGCAGACAAGGCTGTTGGGGCCTATGCTAGTATAGACAGCTGTATTGTGATATTCTAGTCTATATTGGTGCAGGCAGCAGCATGTTGGTACATCATGGGCTGTGCTGGAATAGATTAGGCTATCTAGGGGTAATTTGGGACGTTCTGGGCTAGACTGGGACTGTAAATAATGCAGAGTAAGCTCTTTTGTGTTTATGGCCTTTGGGACTGAGCCTTCTGGGTCCTCAACCTCCTGCTTTTTTGAAAGCAGGTTGGATTAAGTTGGGATAGTGTGGGTTCTAGGAGAATTGAACAAACTGGACTGTACCTAGAAAAATTGTTCTATATTAGGAGAGTGATACTATCTTGGAAGTTGTCTTGGATTTAAATCAAGATTCTTCATTTGTCAGCAGTGTAATCTTGAGTAATTTATTTAACTTTGTGTCTTGATCTCTTAATCTATGACACAGAAATAATCACAGAATAAAATGTTTAGTTTAGGTGCATGGCCCATGGTAAATTTTTGGTGAGTGGTGATTGTCTTTATTAGTATTGAAACTGGCTCGTCCATACACTAGGTTATCATGGTACAGAATAACTTGTCTTGGAGTAGGTTGAGCTAGGTTGAGATTGGGTTAATGCTCGGAAGAACACTAGCTTATGCTGTGACAAATTGGTAGTGACTGGGCTGTCTTGTCACATTGATGGATTGATTAAATTGGCATATATCCAGGCTCCCAGAACCATGTTAGGCTAAAGGGTTAATCAAACAGGATGTCCTAATTTGGGGGTGAGGGTGTGTATGTGAAAGAGAGAGAGAGAGGAGGAACGAAGACTTAGAGTCTCGGTGGTCTATTATGTTTATTAATTTAGCTAACAAATACTTGTTAATACCTAGTAAGTGTTAGATACTGTGCTGTATGGCCAAGACATAGTGTTGAATAAAGTAAGTGTTAATGATTTGATTTTGTGATTGAGAAGAAGGTGGCAAGTCCAGTCCACCTCAAGGAATCCGTGGGAGATACGATCTCCAATGCTGGGCTTTTGGATCTGTCAGGCCAAGCAGATAGGTACAGAGCTGCTCATGCCTGTAGTCCCAGCTACTCGAGAGGCTGAGCTGGGAAGATCGCTTAAGCCCAGGAGTTCAAGCCTGCAGTGAGGTATCATCACACTGCTGTACTCCAGCCTGGACAACACAGCAAGACCGTGTCTCAAAAAATGAAAAAAATTAGGCACGGTGGTGTACCCCTGTAATTCCAGCTACTCAGCAGGCTACAGCAGGAGGATTGCTTGGGCTGTATTGTGCTATGCCAGTTGGGTATCTGCACTAAGTTAGGTGTTAATATGCTGACCCCGGGAGCAGGCGACCATAGTGTTGTGTAAGGGAGGGGTGAATAGGTGCAGGTCAAAACTCCTACGCTGATCAGTAGTGGGATCATGCTTGTGAATAGCCACTGCCCTATAGCCTGGGCAACATAATGAGACCCCCATCTCTAAAAACAGGAAAAAAAAAAAAAAACCAAAACATTGCTTAGTGCAGAGTTTTGTGCCAGGTAAGGCTGAGGAGAATGGGAAGGCTGGCTTGGAAACTCTCAGCCTGATGAAGAGGTACTAGTGTTTGATCTAATGGGTGTTTTTACCTAGGCAAAGACAACAGCTTTGGACAGCTCTCTGGAAGTGAATTAGAGAAAACTAAAAGAAAGTGTAAAAGTAGAGACAAGATGAGGACCAAAGGTTTTTTGGGAAAAGGTGTGTAAGGAACAGGAACGGGGTTGAGGGAAGGCTACCAGCAAGGTTCCTAAGTTAGATATTTTGGGGAGCTTGGTAACCATAGAGGATTGCCTTTGAAATTGGACTGAGAGGTTTGAATCAGACTCAAGGATGTCTCTGTAGCAGCACTGTGCCCCTGAAGATGAGCTGACGAGAGAAGGAAAAATAAGGAAAGGGAATTGAGTTTGGAGATTTCTTGGGTGTAGGAGTGAGTTGTTTCAGCATAAGAGAAGAGGACTTGGACAGGGCAGGAGAAAGACAACATCCTTGAGCTGGATAAAGATTTCAAGAACCTTCTAATGAGGTCGCAAGTCTAGCTCACTGATCTCTATCTGGTCTCTTGGCAGGGTGGTGAAAGAGGAAATTTCAGACGACAATGCCCGCCTCCCTTGCTTCAACGGAAGGGTGGTATCCTGGGTAAGGGACCCTGACTCTGAGGACCCAGTCCCCTCAGTACTGCCATGTTCCTCCAAGCTTCAGTCTGTGTCTGTAGCCCTCCCCATCTTAGCTGTTGGAGGCCTTGGCTCTTTGCCCGGGAGCCCCTCATCCTTCTCCTTCTGGAGCCTCTAATACTTGCTACTGCTTTTTTGGGTTGTTCTCCAGATTCTCTCAGACTCTTGTCTCTTTTCAAATCCTTTCTCTTACTGCCATCTCTTATACCCCATCTCCCAATTGAGCTGCTTTTTATCACTTGCATCCTTCTAGCTGGTGTCATCAGATAATCCCCCACCTGAGATGGCTGCTCCAGCCCATGAGCCTCGCACAGAACTGGTGCCTCCTCCCCCACCGTTACCCCCTCTGCCACCAGAGAGGACCAGTGGCATTGGGGACTCGAGGCCTCCATCCTTCCAGTGAGTCCTTTGGATTCTTGAGCCCAGGGGAGGGAGGTGACGAGGGAATCCAAATCCTTTGGGAGAAGAAGCTGATGATTTGGAGCCCTGTTCTCCTGACGTGTTGGAAACCATTTCTGCCCATCTAGCCCTAATATGTCCAGCAGCCATGAAAATCTGGAGCCTGAGACGGAAACTGAGTCAGTAGTTTCACTGAGGCGAGAGCGGCCTCGCAGGAGAGACAGCAGTGAGCATGGCGGTGAGGGGCAGGCCCTGGAGGCTGCTAGCCTGGGGGCCAGGAAGGGCTGGGCCAGACCCCAGCTTTGGTGGGGGTGAGGAGTGGGAGGCCTGGTTCCCTAGCTTCCTGTTCATATGCAGCTGGGGGCCACAGGCCTGCCGGCCCCTCAAGACTGGAGCGCCACCTGGCTGGGTACGAGAGTTCCTCTACTCTTTTGACCAGTGAGCTGGAGAGTACCAGCCTGGGGGACTCGGATGAGGACGATACCATGAGCAGGTATGGCTCCACTCATCTCCCCAGGGCTTCCAGCTCCCTCTCCTCCCTCCTTCCAGTCAATCCTGTCTGTCGTTCTTTCTCTTGGCCCTGTGACCACCTGAGCCTATAAGTGCTCCGCTTCCCACCTCCTGACAGGTTCAGCAGTTCAACAGAGCAGAGCAGTGCCTCCCGCCTCCTTAAGCGCCACCGGCGGCGGAGGAAACAGCGGCCACCCCGCCTGGAGAGGGTGAGGGGGATCCCCTTGGGCAACTGGGATTTGGAGAAGGTGGGGGCATGGACCTTGGTTTAGGCCGTCCTAGGATACAGACAGAGCCCAGGGCTTACCCTGAGTTCTTGAAGGACACTGCAGCTCCTTCCCCTTTTCCCACCACAGAGCTCTTCCTTCAGCAGCGTCACGGATTCCACCATGTCTCTCAACATCATCACGGTCACACTCAACATGGGTATGGAGGGAGCCTGAGGCTAGGGGAATAGAGAGGACCTGGTCTCCAGGGTTCCCTGCGGTCACTCAGCTGGGGCTTCCCCCACCGACATGGACTGTCTCCACAGAGAAGTACAACTTCCTGGGCATCTCCATTGTGGGCCAAAGCAACGAGCGGGGAGATGGAGGCATCTACATCGGCTCCATTATGAAGGGTGGGGCCGTGGCGGCTGATGGGCGCATTGAGCCAGGGGACATGCTTTTGCAGGTGTGCTGGGGCAGGACCAGTGGGCAGGGGCTCTCTGTAGCTGGTCCCACCCTGCCTCTGACTAACCTCCCCTGACGTCTAGGTGAATGACATGAACTTTGAGAACATGAGCAATGATGATGCTGTGCGGGTGCTGAGGGACATTGTGCACAAGCCAGGGTGAGTCTCTGAGTTGGTCTGAGGTCCTTAATCTTCTTGTTTTTTCTTTTTCACCTTTTGTTTTGTAGTTTTAATAAGTGGTGGGGCCAGGCGTGGTGGCTCACACTTGTAATCCTAGCACTCTGGGAGGCTGAGGCGGGCGGATCGCTCAAGGTCAGGAGTTCGAAACCAACCTGAGCAAGAGCAAGACCCTGTCTCTACTAAAAATAGAAAGAAATTAATTGGCCAACTAAAAATATATAGAGAATATTAGCCGGACATGGTGGTGCATGCCTGTAGTCCCAGCTACACGGGATGCTGAGGCAGAAGGATCGCTTGAGCCCAGGAGTGTGAGGTTGCTGTGAGCTAGGCTGATGCCATGGCACTCTAGCCTGGGCAACAGAGTGAGACTCTGTCTCAAAGAAAAAAAAAAATAAGTGGTGAGACATAATACTCAGAACATGAGGTGAAAGCATGTAATGTAGTGAATGATTTTAGAGTGAATACGCATGTTTCCACCACCTAGATCATGAAATAGAAGACTGTCTATACCCTCCAAATCTCTACCTGCACTGTCCCTTCCCAGTCGAGTGCCAATGATTGCACTCCTCCTAGGGTTAGTCACTCTCCTGCCTTCTTTGGACATCGCTGTGACGAAGACATGTTTGTTTCACTTGATAGTTTACCATCCTTAAACAACACAGTTTAGTTTTACCTGTTTTTGAACTTTCTGTGAATAGAATTGTGCAGTGTGTACTCCTTTGTTTCGCTCAGCAGTGTGTTTTTAAGAGTTATTCTTGTTGGTGAGTCATTCACATTGTGGAGCCTTTCCACCCTCACCTCTGGCCCAGCCACGTATGTGGCTTTTTTCTTGTCGCCCTCTTTCTCTCAGTTTATTCTTGTTGCAGGCCTCTGCCCTCCTGAGGCCTCCTCTCACACTGCCCCCTGACTGGCCTCCTCTTCTCCACAGCCCCATCGTGCTGACTGTGGCCAAGTGCTGGGATCCCTCTCCCCAGGCCTATTTCACCCTTCCCCGAAGTGAGTGATGCTCAAGAGGTGCCTGAGGCTGGGGCTGGTGCAGGAGGGGCCAGGTAGAGGTGGGAACCAGAGTCTGAGTCAGGGAGGGACAGGGCAGGTTTTCTGGGACTGAGAAGTGGTCATCTTGGTGGCCTTCTTTGTCCCAGATGAGCCCATTCAGCCAATTGACCCTGCTGCCTGGGTGTCGCACTCTGCTGCACTGACTGGTACCTTCCCAGCCTATCCAGGCTCCTCGTCCATGAGCACCATCACATCTGGATCCTCTTTGCCTGATGGTGAGCCCCCAGCCCACCCCCCCAGGCTGACCGCCACTGCTGTGTAAGTGGGCCCTACCCCTGATAACCCACTGTCTCCTCCGCCAGGCTGTGAGGGCCGGGGCCTCTCCATCCATACAGACATGGCATCTGTGACCAAGGCCATGGCAGCTCCAGAGTCGGGGTTGGAAGTCCGGGACCGCATGTGGCTCAAGATCACCATCCCTAATGCCTTTCTGGGTATAGCTGGGCCCTGGGCAGGTGGCATGGGGAGGGGAGGAGGAGGTGACCAAAGCTGGGAATGGCACAGGCAGGGGTGAGGACAGAAGTTGGGAGGAGATCCTGAGGCCTCTTTGCACTGTGGCTGCTCCCAGGCTCAGATGTGGTTGACTGGCTCTACCATCACGTGGAGGGCTTTCCTGAACGGCGAGAGGCCCGCAAGTACGCCAGCGGGCTGCTCAAGGCGGGCCTGATCCGACATACTGTAAACAAGATCACCTTCTCTGAGCAGTGCTATTATGTCTTCGGGGACCTCAGTGGTGGCTGTGAGAGTTGTGAGTGCCCCTGCCCCCACCCTGGGAGTTCAGCTCTGCCTGCCTTGTTCTGCCTTGCCAACCCAGTACCTAGCCTGGAATCCCAGCCAGGGCCACTGAGGACAGGTTAAGCAGTATGTGTCCTGTATTAGGTCCTACACTGGTCCAGGTGGGGTTTGACGTCCACCCGTGTGCTGCTGGACAAGTCCTGTACCACGTGCAGTGCTGTGTCTGCTGTCGGGAGAGGCACCTCTTCCTGAGTCCCATAAGAGCATATGGTCTAGTAGTGGCCCTGGCTGTGCCTCTGCCCTGATGGCAGCAGTAGGTGGGGAATTTCCTGTCAGAGGCCCTTATGACCCCCCCCCCCGTTTTAATCCCCGTCATGGGTTGGTCTGGTCCCAGTTCCCCTCCATTCAATATTTGAGGCCATGGCCTCTTAAAGCAATGATTTCTTATTTTCTTCCCCTGCTTTCCAGACCTAGTCAACCTGTCTCTGAATGACAACGATGGCTCGAGTGGGGCTTCAGACCAGGACACCCTGGCTCCTCTGCCTGGGGCCACCCCCTGGCCCCTTCTGCCCACCTTCTCCTACCAATACCCAGCCCCGCACCCCTACAGCCCCCAGCCCCCACCCTACCATGAGCTTTCATCCTACACCTATGGTGGGGGCAGTGCCAGCAGCCAGCACAGTGAGGGTAAGTCACCCCCAGATACTGATATAGCCAGGGTCTGAGGGCGGAGCAGAATAGAACCAGGGGGGAAAGGCTGGGGCTGGGGAAGCCAGCAGAGCTGGGCTAGGGCTCAGTTGCCCCATCCCCACTCCCCCCACAGGCAGCCGGAGCAGTGAGTCGACACGAAGTGATGGGGGGGCAGGACGCACAGGGAGGCCCGAGGAGCGGGCCCCTGAGTCCAAGTCCGGCAGCGGCAGTGAGTCCGAGCCCTCCAGCCGAGGGGGCAGCATCCGGTGGGGTGGGGAACCTGGTGGGACTGGCGATGGGGGTCCTCTCCCCTCCAGAGGCTCACCTGGGAGTGCTCCCAATCTCCGAGCCCACCCAGGGCTCCATCCCTATGGACCACCCCCTGGCATGGCCCTCCCCTATAACCCCATGATGGTGGTCATGATGCCCCCACCCCCACCCCCTGTACCCCCAGCAGTGCAGCCCCCAGGGGCCCCTCCAGTCAGAGACCTGGGCTCTGTGCCCCCAGAACTGACAGCCAGCCGTCAGAGCTTCCACATGGCCATGGGCAACCCCAGTGAGTTCTTTGTGGATGTTATGTAGAGCCCACTGTGGGGCCATGTTGGGTTTCCACCCTGGGCCCATCCAGTCTCGCCTTGGTGCTCCTGTTCTGTGATCAGGTGTCTTGTCAATCACACGCTCCTTACTCCTTGCAGTGCCTGGGCTCAGCCTGCTAGCTGCTGTGGAGTTGTTGCCACTGTGACTCTCACCAGCAGTGCCTGGTTCCTCCCCCTTCTCTCAGGGGTAGACAAGGGACCTTTGGTTATTTTTAGCTTTACTATTTTTTATAAGCCTTTTTGGGGGTTAAAATAGACTTTTTTACATTTTTGGGACTATTTTTTAATAGACATTTCCTCTTTTATATGAAGAATCCCCATCTCCTGGGACCCCTTTTCTAAACCCAGAATGTGACCTCCTCCTCTAGTTGCCCAATCAGCTTTGCCCTGCTACACAGGGTGGGAGGTGGTCAGTGGTACCCTGGGAGGAGGAAGGGGGTTGGTTACCCTAGACAGCAGTCCAAGAAAGCTGGGGTATTTGGCATTTGGGGCCACGTAACTGCCTTTGTTACTTTATTTATTTTAGTCACTTGTATAAAACACCAAATAAAGCAATAGAGGCAAACTCCCCACGCCTCTGGCTCCTTTCTTTGGGAGGGAAGCAGGCAGCTGAGGGAAAGAACTGAGACAGCAGCAAAGCATGACTTGTTAGAAACTTTATAATTTGTGAGGCAGTAAGTGCTCCTGAGAGCGGGCACAGTCCTGGGAGCAGCAGGCCCTTCAGGGCAAACCAGGGCCCCCAGGGAAAGGGGCCTTGGCTTTGGCTTAAGAGAAGGCACATAAACAGGCCAGGGCCTGGCTGGGAGTACTCAGAAGCCGAGTGGGTTGCTGGTGACCATGCCACTCCGCTCCACCAAGGCCGTGGAGATGCTTTTGAAGTTCCGGAATAGCTCCTGTTGCTGGGGGTCAGACTGCAGAGCCGCCATGTTCTCCCGGATCCGGGCTGCAGCCTGAGGAGAGAGGGAAGGAGGAGTTCAGGCTTGTGCCTTGAGACCCCACTTAGGCTTGGCAGCCCGAGTCTCACCTCAGTACACCAGGTGTCACAGAGCATTTTCTCATGCCGGGCTGTGGGGTGGCCCTCACTCAGGGATCTTGAGGCCCTGATGGGAAGCAGGAGGAGAAAATGAATCCGGGCTGTGACCCTGGCCCATCCCCTCCTGTGGCACACGTCTCCCTCACTGCTGCCTCACCTGGAGAGAACCACCACCATGGCATAGAGGTCAATGGCCCCGTCTGCCAGACGCTGCAGCAGGAACTGTTCATCTGTCAGGTAGATGGGAGAGGGGTGGGGGGCATTAATTTGAGGGAGAGGAAAGGGAAGGGGTGGGAATGGGCTGAGCTCACTCACTGACAATCCCCTTCTTGTGTTTTATCAGCTTGGCCTCCACCACAGTGGCAAACTGCTCCAGAGCCTGCACTGCCTGAGAAGATGGGGAAGGTGCGCAGGGCTCAGAAGGGCTGCACTAGCAGCTCTGGGCGCAGCCTGACCCCTGCATTGACTACTCACCAGCTCACCGCTCCGGCTCAACTCTGGGTGGACGATTCCACTGAGACTCAGGCCACTGCCCAGTCCTGCCCGTCTTAGAAGAAGGGGGAGAATGACTGGTCAGTTGCCATACATCACCCTGCCCTGCCCTGCCTCGATGCACCCCCTAAGCCTACCTCCTCAGCTGCTTGCCTGCCTCTCCTAGCAGGAGGCCAGCATTCCCAAAAGGATTCTTAAGAGCACTGCCAAGCCCAGAGAGCTCCTTTCCTTTGTCCTACGAGGGAGGAGGGTCCAACAGTCAGGACTCACTGTCCTCCCCACCTCTTCCCCCTGTTCTCCTCTCTTACCATACAGCCCTGCAGAGCCACAAACAACCGAAGAATGTCGTTCGTCCCTTCAAAGATGCGGAAGATGCGAATATCTCGGAGCACACGCTCTACCCCAGTCTCCTACCACCGTGGAAGACAGATCGTAAGCTCCTGCTGAGATGTGCCTACCCATTCCCAGCCCAATTGAGGATCCGTGCAAAAAGGACCACCCTGTACCTTCATGAAGCCCATGCCCCCCATGATTTGGATGCACTCGTCTGTCACCTTCCAGGCTGCTTCCTAGGGACAAAGGATCATATGAGAACCAGGCTGAGCTCCCAAACTGGACTTTTCCTCTCAGCATGCCTGGGGCCTCACCGAGGCAAAGATTTTGCTGATGGCGGCTTCTATCTGGAAGTCCGTGGCTCCCTGGTCCATGTTGGCACTCACCATGTAAGCCATGGACTGAGATTATGTGGTTGGGACATGGAAAGGAAAGTTGAAAAGGGCTGCATCAGACTCAACCTGATCACCAAATCTCTCAGACCAGGTCTGCCTAGCTCCCCAGGTCCTTTCATTCACCTTTAACTCTATGGTCAGGTCAGGCACATCTAAATATTTGATCCCCTGAATCAGTTCATTGGTGCTTCCAAGCACTTGACTTCTTGAAAGGGGTGGGGGTGGGGGTAGAGTTAACTTCTGGCACCTCTGGGAAGCACCTCAGCAGAACAGCATTGCTCTCGTCCTTCTGCAGAAGCTAAGCTGGCTATGCCTCCCCGCATCCCCTAGGGCATTGGTGTAAAGCTGGATACCCACTGCCCCAGGTGCTGCTGGGGGTTGTAGTCTAACCGACTGGGAAGAAAGCCTCAGGGCTCCAGGGAAAGGGGCCCTCACCTCAGTCACATACTGCAGCGTAGCCATCCGGGCCAGCTTCTCCTGGATCAGCCCAAAGTTGTGAATTTTCTCCCCAAACTGGGTACGATTCGTAGCATGATCCACCTGGAAGAGGGTACATGCATCCCACTGTGGTTCACTGTTTCTGTAGTTTCCCTAGGAGAGGGTCTGGGGATGGGTCCAAGGTGGATGGAGACCTAAGTTAGCAGATCTGGAGCTGCTAGGGGGCAGAGTCTGCTGTGGGGAACACCTGCATGGGAATAGGAACACATGGAAAGGAGGATAATAATATTACTCACATTCAGGCTAGCTAGTGACTTAGGCAGGGTACTCACCGCTTTGGCAATGATGCTTCTCATGGTGCCTCCAAGGGCTGCGGCCATGCCAAACCTTCCATTGTTGAGGATATGCATGGCAACCTTGAAGCCGCCCCCCACCTCACCCAGCACGTTCTCTGCTGGCACCCGTACTCCATCAAAGAACACACTTGCTGTGTTGGAGGCCTTGATGCCCATCTTCTTCTCAGGGGGCCCACTGTGACAGGGCAGGATAGGAAAGCAGAGGTGTGTTTAACAGATTGCTATTGGGATTCTGGGAACACTTCCTGAATGCCCTAAGGACTAAGGAGGCTCACTATGTCCTGCTACCACATGTTGGACTTGGTTGCTAGAGCCAATACCTTAGATCAGTTCCATACATGTTAATCCCAAAGGGCACGTGCTGTATGCCTGCTTTGGCTTTTGCACACACCCCCAAGGTGACCTATAACAACCATCTGTCCCGAGCACAGTACTGCCTCCTTGGTCCTTCCTCCCCAAACCCACTCACTGGGTAACACCCCCAAAGCTCTTCTCCACCACAAAAGCTGTGATCTTCTCCTTCACGGTCCCTGTGGCTGCATCTGTAACTGGTGTCTTGGCAAAGACTGTGAAGATGTCTGCCAGGCCCCCGTTACTGTGAAAGAATGAGAGGGCAGTCAGGACATGGAGGACCCAGAGCAGTGGGGCCTGGGACTGGGCAGAGGGAATATAAGGGGAGAAATGGGAAGAAGATTGCCTGATCCAAATCTTGGTTCCATTGAGGGTGTAATATTTTCCACAGGGGCTGGGCACAGCGGAGCTTCGGATGGAGGCTGCATCTGACCCACTTGAGGGCTCGGTTAGACAGAAAGCGGCCAAGGTTTCCCCTGTAGGGGACAGGGCTCCTTTACCATGAGGCCTGCTGGGCATCAGTTTCCTCAGCTGCCTTCCTCATCTCCCCAGGCAGTTCCCCCTTAACACCTCTGGCAACATGCAGCTTATAACCTCCCCCAACCGAAATGCCCAGCTATACAGTGATCAAAGTGCCAACTGGTCTAATTAGTACCAAGCCCAGGACACCCCCAATCCTTGGGTTTCCTAGAGTTGTCTCACCAGATGCCAATTTGGGGAGGTACTTTTCTTTCTGGGCCTTCGTGCCAAAGAGCAGGATGCCTTTGAAACCGATGCTCTGATGGGCCCCCAGGGTAATGCCCACACCAAGGTCGTGCATGCCCACAATCTCCACCAAGCGGGTATACTGGAGGGGAAGCAGGCGTCTGGAGCTGTAACTAGCTTCGTGGGGACCTGCCCTTAGCAGGAAAGTGTGGGCAACAGGGTAGGACCTGATGTGGGCCATCCTCACAGAATGAGTGTGGAAACAAGGAAGGCAGACGGTGAAAGTCTGGTAGGAGGGAGACTTCCTATTATCCTCTTGTTGGGCATTACCCAACTTAGAGATTTACAAGGAGTTGGGAACCAGAAGGAGGTGCCTGTAGATTGTGTTATTGTTAGAGGGGTGAGTGTGTGTGTTTCACAGGTCCCTAGGGCAGGTGCTTGGAAAAGACCTTAGCCCTAAGGATGAAGAAAGGGGCGAATCTGCCAAGCTGGAGCATAGGGATATTAGGAAGTGGAGAGAGGGCTCCCCTCACCTGGGTGTTGCAGAGGCCCACACCGCCCAGCTCACTGGGCACTTGCAGACCAAAGGCTCCGAGCTCCTTGAGGCCTTGCAAAGTAGTTTCTTCCACCCTCTCCAGAGTGTCATTCTTAGCAGGATCATTCACCTCCTGGGGAAGGCACATAGATGTCACAGCCAGGCTCCATTTAAGCTCCTTAATATCTCCACCCACCCCATCAGGGACCAAGCCCCAGTCATTCCTCACCTCGAAGAAACGGGACACGGGCCCAACTAGTTCTTTGAGAAATTGTGTCTGCTCCTGGTTGAGCACTGCAAGGTTGGGTGGCCAGGCTGGTCAGGCGAGGCTGTCAGGGAAAACCGTCCTGTCCCTCCCCAGCTCTGACGATCCTTTCCTTACCAGACGGGAATGGGAACACCTGATCCGTGATGAGCTGGCCCTTGAACATCCCCACAGCAAAGGACTTAGATTCCTGGGCAGGGAGAAGGGAGCTTCAGGGAGCTGGCTGAGGCGGGTCTACCCTGGTTTAGGTTCACCCAGCGGTCCTGGGGCTACATACCGCCTTGGCCCGTTTTTCCCTGGTCGAAGCTTCAGAGGAGAGGGAATCTGCCTTGTCCCGAACTGCCTGGGGACAGGAGTGGTTATCCAGACAGATGAAGGGGCTTCCGGAGTGCCAAGGAGAGCACAGGGCGGGGACTGGGCGGGTCCGGTTACCTTTCACCCAGTTTCACCCCAGGGCACCCTGGCTTGCCCTTTCCTCTACTTTCGGCGCCAGAGCTATCCGCAGGTGACTCGGACAAAGAGGGACCCCTGCCGGCGGCGGGGAGGTGGGAGCCCAAGCTGCCCCGGTTCCTACATCCCCCTACCAAGGCCACTGTCACTTACCTGGGCGGCCCCACTGGCATAAGGTCGCCGGGCAAGGCAAAGCCGGGGCTGCCCCAGGAGCGCACTGGGCTGAGACCTGTGGGGAGTAGGGGTTCAGTCTTGGCCGGCTCCCCAGACCCGCTGCCCCCCGTCCCTCACGTAATACACGGACCTTCCGCCCCCCAGCCTCAGCAGCTGCCACCCCGCGCCCGGGGCCATCCGAACCGCCTGCATCTCCGAGCTCTCCGGCTGCCGCTGTTGTGGGCGTTGATCTAGCTCTCGCGTCCTTCTGCACAAGTCTCGATACCCCTAGCCGTGACTCATCTTCCACAATGCACTGGGGGGCGGGGCTTCCGGGCAGCGGAGCATGCTGGGAGCTGTAGTTCCGGGGCTCCTGGCCCCTGCATTCTGCCTGACCTAGAGTGATCTCCAAGCGTCCCTTGTCTCCCTCAAACTCCTTCATCCCATCCCGCCTGTCCAAAGGACAGGAGAGTCTAGAGTCTAGTCCTTTGAAGGGGTGGTGGGATAGGATGGGACGGAAGAGGGAGGAGCTTGGGCTACAGCAGCCAGAGGGATGGAGGTAGACCGAATGGAGGACTTCCCAGGTGGAGTTAGAAGGGAGAAGTGGGAAGAGAGAAGTGTAAGATAGAGATGTAAAGGCATGAAAAGACGACTCTTTGGATTCCTTATGAAATCTGTCTCCACTAATACAAAAGAGGGGGTATGGTGATGGTGGGGATTCAAGCTGGGGTGTTAATGTCCCAAGCCTGTTTTCCTGAGACTGAGGAGGTGTCATTAAGTCCTGGAACACCTAAAATTTCACAGTAGGAAGGATCCCCCAAGTTCATTGCCTCTCGCTTAAAGCCTCTGAGACCTCCCTGCACATCTTTCTCTCTTTGTCCTCTGTTCCTTCCAGAGACCATGTGCCTAGGATAGACCTTTGGGCAGAAGGATTCTTCCCAGGCCTGAGAGGAACTATAGGAATTCTCACGTGTCCCTCCTCCACACACTTCTCTAGCCCTAGGTCAAGAGGTCCCAAGCAATTTATACCTCTCTTTGTGCAATTCCCACTAGGATCAGGCCCAGGAGGAGAAATAGCTGGGCTCAGCTTCCTTTCTTTTTGAGTTTGGGGAGACACTCTTCCCTTGTCCCTCAGGAAGATGTGGCTAAGTTATGTCTCGCTTTGGGGAGAGGGGGCCAAGGTGGTGGTGGTGCCTAGGGACCTGAGGAAGAATGGAACAGCTGGTCAGTTCAGAGACTGCCTACTTTATTAACAGCTAGAACTGGGTGGGGAGAAGGCAGCTCAAGTCCAATCCTGGTGGATTAGGGAGATTAAAGTGACAGAAGAGAGAGATGTCCCAGAGACCAAGAGGTGAAAAACAAGGGTCCTTGTGGAGGGGAGGCCTGAGAGCAAAGTAGGGGGCTGGGATTCAGGGATCTTTCTTCCTGAATCTTTCCACAGGGTCTGGGGTGAAAGGGAAAAGGCTGGGGTAAATGAGGTGACAGTGTGTTTGTTTTTTCCTTGTCCCAATCCTCTGTCACTTGCAATTCACCAGCTCCCAGGTCAGCCCTCTGGCTCCTGGCGCCCCCTCTACTGCGGTGGGCACCTGCCCTCCTCACAGTGCTGCACAGTGACCTCTTCCAGGCCTTGCTGGGTGAGTAGTCCCAGTTTTCTGGGGAACAGTGATGGAAAGGGCTGGACTGGGCCTGTGAGGGCAATTCCTGAACTTCGGAGCTGGTTGGGAGCCTGGAGATCATTTGGTCCAAGCTGGAGCCCCATGCAGAGTCATCCCCATGGTGTTGGCCATTAGCATTAGTGTGGACCAGCCCTGGCTAGAGGAGCTCCTCCCTTACCAGACAGACAGCAGCAGGGGTGCTGTCAGGCAGGGGTGACCTGACTAGAGAGGCCTGGGGTTGGGGAGGATAACTCAGTTCTCTTCCTGTGGCAGACATCCTGGACTATTATGAGGCTTCCATCTCAGAGAGTCAGGTAAGGAGGTGGGGATGCATTCAGACTTTCTGAGGGAGCAGGCAGGGCTGCAGAGGTGAGCAAAGTATTGCTAATATTAAACTGAGACTTGGGGGCCCTGGTGACAAAATCCTGAATCAGTGGCCCAGGGGCTTGGGGGCACTGAGAATGTACTCTCTTCTATCCTGCCTGCCCCAATTTCAGGCACTAAAGAGTTCAGGGCATAATTACCTTTCAGCCTTCCTTCTGTGACTCCTGAGGGAGAACTAGGCCCCCAGGGATGCCCTCCTGCTAGCTCCTCCCTCATACCCTACTCTTTACCACGGCCTCCCTCCAGTATTTGAACAACCATGGTTGCTCACAGCCCAACTATGGGTGCTTCGTCCTCCAAGAAACGAAATCCAGCCTCATTGTCTTTGCTGTCATCGGTGGGGGCTGGCCAGATCTCCATGTTTGCTTCAGGGCCTCTCTGCTTCGGCTTCTATCTGGTTTCCCGTTATCCGGGTTCCTGCCAGCACTGAAGGAGTTAACTCTGCCAAGGCACCCCCCCCATTCTGGCTCCTAGCTCCCTCCCTCCCTCCCCCTGCTTCCTCTCTCCTCCTCTCTCCCCTTCCCTCCTCGGCTCCACGGCTCCCTCGGCCGCTGCCGTTTCCAACCCCCCCACCCCACTCCCCCGCCACGGCCCCTAGCCCCTGGCCGTTTGGCAAGACCCCCCCCTACCCCGGGGCTCCCCGAAATCCAGTTCCCCTCCCCCACCCCAGCTCATGCCCCAGCCCCCGAACTCCGGGGCTGCCAGCCCCCGGTGCCCCCGCCCCTCCTGAGAATCGGGGTGTGCTCCCCAAGCCCCCTCCCCTCCACTGGGGAGCCCCTTTTAGGGCCCCCTTCCCCTCCCTCCCACGCTCCCCTACCCTTCCCTTCTCCAACCTCCTCCTTCCCCTCTCACCCCTCCCCCCATCCTGGCCCCCCCTGCAAAAGTGGGGTGCGGAGGGGGGAGGGGTGAGAACCGACGGAGGGGAGGAACGAAACTCCGATGAAGTCAGAGCCCCTTACCCGCCGCCGCGGCCAGGCCCCCCAACATGGACTGTCTCTGTATAGTGACAACCAAGGTAAGCATGATGGGGGGGCTAGAAACTGGGGGGAGGGTATGAGTTTGTGGGGAGGGGTTAGCAAGCTTTATCTGGGACTGGGGGCCCTGGAGTGAGAGCATCTGAAATAAGATGTATTTGGGGGTCATAATTTAGTTTTGGGGTTCACATCTGAGAAAATGCTGGATTTGGCCACAGGTGCCCCCTGAAGTGATCCCTTTGTACCTGTAGAGAAATGGAAAAATTAGGGTGTTCCATGTTTTGGGGGCCTGGTGGGTTTGGGGATTCACCAGTGCTGTTTGAGGGAGACTTATTTAAGGAGAAGCCTGGCTCACATGGGAGTCCTAGTGTATGTGGGAAGGTGGGCTATATCGGGGTCCTCTTCTCTCTCCAGGGAAAAGCTGGCTTCCAGGTGCCTTGTCCAATCTTGGGGGGCTCCTGGAATTGGGTAAAGGTTATTGGTTGTGAGTGCCTGACTGGTCTGGGGGTGTCAGCTGGCAGGGAAGGGGTGGGCCTTCAGACTATAGAACAAGCATCTCCTGGTAGATACATTTGGGAGTGCTTTCCTCATTTGAGGGAACTGTTAATTTTGGGTTGATCATATGGAATGGAGATAGTTGGGAGTTGTCAGAGGGCTGGGGCCTGACACGGACTCACCTGAGGGAATAGACCAGGTGAGGCTAGGATTTGGGGTACTCCCATGGGAGGTAGAAGGTTGCAGCAGCTGAGGTTGCCAGCTCCTGAGGAGGAGGATGAGAGATTTTGGGAGAAAGAGGATTTGAGGAGGGGGGACCAGGAGGGTGGTACAAAATTTGGGGATGGCCCAGGCAGGTGCCCAATGTCCCCATCTCTTCCCACACTGCATCTAGCCCTGGTCAAGAAAGCGGGAGAAGAGCAGATGGAGGGGACTGTTCAGTTACCCCTGACACTTGGCATCAAGGTGGGGGAGGACACCTGGATTTAAAGGGTCCCTGAGGACTTATGACCGAGGTTACTGGGGTGAAAAGGCGTAGGAGGGCAGGGCTAGCAGTGGTGGGGATGTGGGGGTGTGGGGATCTGTGCAAGGTTGTCCCTGTGGTTGGAGCCTGGAAAAGGCAGGAGATCTTGGATGGGGAGTGCAAGCAAGCTCCTGGTGGATGCAGAATACCTGGTCTTTGCTTCCAGACTCTGGGACTGGAGAGCTGGATGCCTGGTGTGTGGAGGGAGGTTGGGGCGGGTGGCAGGCAGCTGGGGGCTTGGGGGTGGGACAGGAAGTGGGGGCCGGGGGAGGCGGGGTCTGGGTGAGTCACAGGCTGGGGAGGGGGTTATATTTAGTGGGAACTGCAGCTTCTCATAGGAGGGAGCTGAGGACACACATGTTCCCTGCCACAAACTCACACATATGTGTACACATGCGTTGTACACGTGTGAGCATGGTTGGAAGAGATTGTGGGTTGAGGACCTTTAGGTCCGAAGCTCCCACCCCCTCTCCATCAGGGCTACTTGCTTGTCTCTCATTCTGTGGGCTTTGGGCGTTCTTCCAGGCTGTTTCTTCCCCTCATCCCCTGTAGTTTCAGTGGATTTTTGTGCCTCAGTTTCTCTGGCCCGATTTCCTTTAATGTCTGTGTGATCCCCTGTTCCTCCTGTCTCCTGCCCTTAGGCCTGCCCCTTGGCCTTAGGCTCCCTGGCTGTGGTCCCCTGTGCACAGGTGCATAATAGAAAGCTCGCTGGAATGTGTGGACTCTACATCCAACACGTGAACACAAGAATGTGAGCGAGGGTGAGGGGCTTGCCTGCACTGGCAGCTATTCTGGGTAGGTGGGTGGGCTTATTCATTCGCCCCTCCGGACTCCTACTTCTTCGATGGAGCCCTGAGTTGAGCATCCATGAAGGAAGGAGATTGACAGAGAGGATCATGCATTTGGGGCTTTACAGAGGCGTGGAGACCCAGGCTTGCCACATTCCTTGGCCGGAAAACTTGTCAGCCTCAGGATGGCAGGGACTCCAACTCCCATAAGGCCATGAGACACAAGATCCCTCAATGTTAGAGAGTTGCTGCCCATAGGACGGTTGGGAGTTGTGGTTCATTTCTATCCAGGGCAGCGGATGGTAGCCCAAGAGGAGCCAGCAGGGGGCACATTGTTCCTGCCCCCACCAAAATGCTGGATGGGGTAGGGAGTGTTGAGGCTTCGCGGTCGTTGAGCTCTCCAGCTCCGTCTGAGAGTCCTCCATCTTTCATTGCCTATATTTAGACTCCTGCCGCAGTAATTTAAGGAACATTTTATTGAATTCCAGCCCTGTGCTTTGTGTAAACTCTGCTTTACAGCTATCACTTTGTCTTACGCGGTGCCTATATCTCTGCCAGTATCTCTCTGTCTCGGAGCATCTCTTTCTCCCACTCCACCCCCGTCCCTCCCCCTTCTCCCCGCGCTGCTGCCGCCGTTACCATGGTAACCGGCGACGACTGAAGTTGCGTGGCGGTCTTGAGGGCCGGGCGAGGGTGGCGGAGGGCGGAGCAGAACTAGTGGGGGTGGGGGTAAAGTGGGGGAAAGACGTGGGGTATTTGCCGGAGTTTCGGAGGCGAAGCAGTTAAACCCTCCGGGTGGCCCTTATTGGGCAAAGCCAAGGTGCTGGGGGCGGGGCAGTGTGGCCAACGGCCTCATTCATTGGCCGACAGGGGCGTGGTAGAGGGACTGTGTGGGCGAGGCCTGGAGAGGGAATGGGCGGGAAGTGGACGGAGGCGTGGTCTCCTGGAGGCTGGTGGGCGGAGTCTGGCTTACTCTATCTAGGGAGGCGGGCAACAACCCTCTGAAAGGGGAGGGGCCTTGGGGCTGGGTTACCAGACTGAAATGAGGGCGGCACCGACCCGGGAGGGGCGTGGCGAGGTCCCCTTGTGCGGAAAAGAGAGGGCTTGAGGGGCTGTTGTCCAAGTAACTGCGGGGCGCGGGGATCTTTGGAAAGGAGAATCCGAGGATTGGGACTTCTGACGTCTCAGTTTTCCTAAGATGGAGGCCCGTTAAGATTTTTATCAAAGCACCCCCCCTACCTCAGCTCTATGTTCCAGGGAGACGGTTGCTAGGCGACAGCAAAGTCCTTGATTGCTGCGTTGCCAGGCGACAGGGAAACGGAAAATGGAGGGAAAAAGGAAATGGGGGATGGGAGAGGGTCTTAATGGGCCTTAGCGCCCACTGGTGGAGAAGCAGGGGCTGTGCATTTTCTATTCCAGAAGGAATTTTGAGTCCAGCCCCTTCCACACTGGCTCCTGAGGATCCAAGCATTCTATCCAGTTATGAAACTAGGACATTGGGGGTCATCTTGGGGGCGCGTGTAACAGATCCCGATCAAAGGGGTCAACCACGCATGGGCGAGATTCTAGGAAAGTCGTCCTTTCTGCCATGTGAGGGCATTGTATAGAAGTCAGCCGATTCGAGGAGAGACCCCTCACTGGGCTTTTAAGAGCTAGAGTGGAGGGCGTTCAATGGGAGAATCTTTGGAAGAGAGGCTTTCAGGTTCAGTTGTTTGGGAGAAAATGGAAGCCTCTGAAGAGACCTGAGGCAATCGGTTTGGGGTGTTCTGGAAGATTTGTGGGTCATTGCAAATTGCTGGCCAGATCTTACTTTGGTGAATATTTTCTGAGGCTTCGGTGTAGGGAAGATGTATTTGGGAGCAATCTTTCAACAAGGTTGGAATTCAGAATCATGGAGGGGACGTTGAGCTTTAGGGAGAGCAGCCAGAAAAGGGAGTAATCTATGAACACGAAGCGTAAAGAAAAGGATAGGAAAATATCTTTTAATATAAGGGCTTGGCAATAAATAGAAGAGATTGCAATTGAATTTGGAGGGTTTACTTTGTAAATTAAATATTCCCTGAAATTGGATTCTGGTATGGTATTGGAGACTGGTGGATTAGAAAGTCATGAGTATCTCATTAGATTGAGGGATTTGGGCTGGAGACCCCAAGCAAATTTGAGGACTCCTTATTTGTATGTTTATGTTAGAGGAAGGGTAATATTTGCATTAATTTCAAGTTCTCTGTTAATGGATTGGGAGATATAATTTAGAAAGATGGTTAAGGGGTATATTAATTTAAGGGCACAAAAAGGACCTGTGTTTTTTTAAACTCTTTAAGAAGCATTGTCTGGCTATCAGGTGGGACTGCAAGGACTGCAGGAGAGAACTGTACTGGTTAGAATAGGAGATGTCTTGGAATCTGAGGAGATGCTGTCCACATTAACAGTCTTGGGCGTGCTGATGGGAGAGGCAGTTTAGATCCCTTAGGGGTTCTTGTAAGCGAGGAAGAAGTGCTGCTTGCTTCCCTGTACCCTGAGAGTCCAGTAGTGATGAAATGTCCAGTGAGGTTTTGGAATGGTTAGCAGCCTGGTGATTTTGGGGGTGGGGGATTAGGTGGAAAAAGGGGTCCTTGAGAACTGAAGAGATAAATTGGTAAATTTAAGATTGTCTATTTGTAGAGGGGTCAGAATAGGACTATACTGTGGAAAGTGAAGTCCACAGAGAAACAGCTGGCACCAGGGAAGTTGGTGGCTAAGAGGGTCTCCCCTCACCCCTCTCTCCCATCGTGACGCTTTCCCGTACTGCGCAGGCGCCGTCCCCCCCCCCTCCGGCCGCAGCCTCCAGTCTCCGCGGCCGCCGCAGCCCCCGCCCCTCTGCCCCTCCCCCTCCCCAACCCCGGGACCCTTGATATCCCACCACCCCCTTCCCTCAGTCCCCCTCCCCTTCTCCATGTCGGCTCGGAACAGACTCGCCTCCATGTGTCTCTGCGTGGTACGTGCCGCGGTACGGGCTCCGGCCCCGCTCCCCTCCTCCCAGACCCCCGACATCTCAGGGTGCAAGCTTCAAGTGCTCTGGCTCTTCCTTCTGCTTTTCGCGGGGTCTCTGGGTTGCAACTTCTCGCGGACAGGCGCAGTAGGTCTCCCCTCTTAACCACTTTGACTCACACCCCTCTGCTTTGGGGGTGCAAGCCTCGGTTCCAGGTCATTTTGTACAACTGGGGCTCCGGTGAGGAGGGGGCCAAGGGGGGAGGAACAACAGCGACCCTGTCTGTGTCCCCCCAGGCTGTTTACTTGTCTTAATCCCTAATATATTGGGGGTGCAGACTTGTCCCAATAGCATCCAAGCTGTCATGGGTCAGGGCCCTGAGTCCCAATGGGGCAAAGGGGGGGTCCTCATTTCCTGTCTTGATTTAGATGTCTTGTAATCTGTGACTTGTAGGTGTTGACTCCCCCAACCCCGAGTTAGCAGTTTAAGAGTTACTCTCCCCCACCCCAACTGCTCCACATTTTCTTTTCCTTTTTTTCCCCTTCATTACATACACGTCGAAAATTTCCAGGGACTGAACATAGGCCCTAACCACTTCCAGGAGCATTCTGGAAACTTTGGTACCCATTCCTTGTTCCCCACTTTCCCCATGTTGTCTCTCAATCCTGAGGACCCTTTTCCTTGGTTCCAGGCACCACTCCTCTCCATGGGGGTGAGGCAGGGAGAGGTGTTTGGGGTCTCAGTGTGATAAAAGTTTATCTTTATTTCTTCTCTAGAATAAATGATGAAATGCCCTTCTTCACCATTTCATATTCTTTAGGTATACTCTGACATTTCCTCATCAGATTCAGGAATTTTCTCTGTGAGGTGGGGTGAAGATGTAGGGGCACTGGGGTCAAACCCTCCCCCAGACTCCAAAACTTGGAGCTGTGAACTTTGGTCCTGTCTAATGTTCCTTGCAGGGAATTGGGGCCTTGTGAAGTGAGAGAGGAAAGCTGCTTCCTCTCCTTCCCCCTGGACCCCCTAGTTCTGGGGCATCATCCCTCAGCTTGTGCACTGCACAGGCAAAAAGAACACTTTGTCAGGATGTGGAGTGAATAACCTATTTCCATTCATAGAGCTCTTTATCCAAGACAGTTCAGCCTTTGAGGGGGGTTATTTTGCCTATACTCCCCCCTATTATCTTCTCTACTTTTTGTGGCCGTGGTATTAAAAACTGGAGTTCAAGATTCTCTCTCCAAGCCTGTGGCACACAGGACAGACTCAATCTTGATGAGCCACTATTTTCCTTCTGGATTCTACGTGTCTCTGTATCCTGGCTGTTAGAGTCTTCATGTTGACAGCACTGATTCCAGCCTCGCATTCTCTCACTGCACCCTTAGTCTACAGCCAAAGTTGGGTTACATCCTCAGCCTTGATTTATCGTCCTTAAAATTTTCAGAACATAACTCTAGGATCAGGTATTGAACTTCATAGGCTTCCTCCCCTTTTTTTTTTTTTTGAAACAGGTTCTTGCTCTGCCACCCAGGCTGGAGTGCAGTTCAGTGCACTCCTGCCTCAGCCTCTGGAGTAGCTGGGGCTACAGATTCTCGCCACCACAACCAGCTAATTTTTCTTTTTGTAGAGATGGGGGTCTTGCTCTTGCTCAGACTGGTCTTGAACTCCTGACCTCAAGCGATCTTCCTGCCTCAGCCTCCCAAAGTGCTAGGATTTCAGGCATGAGCCACCACACCTGGCTGAGTTTCCTCCCTTCTTTAAAAAGTAAAAAAACTTTTAGTTTATTTTAATTAATTAATCAATTTTTTAGAGACAGGGTCTCCCTCTGTGGTCCAGAGTGAAGTGCAGTGATCTGATCATGGCTCACTCTAACTTAAAACTCTTGGGCTCAAGCTGTCCTCCTGCCTCAGCCTCCTGAGTAGCTGGTACTATAGGCATGTGCCACCATGCCTGGCTAATTTTTTTTTTTTTTTTTTTGCAGAGATGGGGTCTTGGTGTGTTGCCCAGGCTGGTCTTGAACTCTTGGTGCTCAAGCGGCCTCCCAAAGTGCTGGAAGGGGATGGGATGGGAGAAGCATGAGCCATTATGCCTGACCCACCTCTTTTTATTTAATTAAAAAAAAACCCTTTCTTTTTAAAGACAGGGTCTCACTATGTTGCCCAGCTGATCTTGAATTCCTGGTGTCAAGTGATCCTCCTGCCTCAGCCTCCCAAGTAGCCTGGATTACAGGGGCATGCAACCATGCCTAGCTTTAGCTTCCTCCCGTTTGATCTTGCAACTATTGCCTTCTGAATGTTAGGGTACTCAGCCTTTCAGAAACTTTTGCGAGGGAAATTCTGCCTTCTCTTTACCCATGTGTCCTGGGGGGGGTGCCCTTCTGTCTTCTCTAGTCCCTGAGGGTAGCTCTTCCTAGGGTACCCTCCTCCTCCTTCCTGAGCCTGGAGCTTGGGAGGAGAGTCTGCCTCTGTGGAGGGCCGCTCCTGAGGAGAGGAGCACGTAAGGGCAGAGGCAGGTGCAGACAGACCCAGGCAGAGTTGCTGCCCTTTGCTGCTGTCTCCATCTGCCCTTTTCTTCTCTCTCTGGCCCCTAGTTAATCTCATTTACTGGTGTCCCTATTAAGCTAGTACAAGAGGCCCTTGAGATTGAAGCTGGTTAATTGGGCAGGGAGTCAGGTCATGTTGGGCTTTTTACCCCCAAAAGCTAGAAGGAAACCAGGAATTCACTCATAGGCTCAGCATGCTACCTTCTTTCCCCACCAGGGAACCCGGCACCCATTCCTGCCCCAGTTCTGAGCCCTACTGCCTCAGTTCTTCCCCTTCCTCCCGCATCCCATCCCCTTCTAGTATATCCGGATTAGCTGGCTGGGCTGTGGGCTGTTGTAGGGGTGGGGCCCCTTTGCTTACTGCTTGGGAACCATGGAGGCCAGTGAAGGAAGAGCTAGCCAAGCTTAGCCTTGTCCTGCCAGGGGGCTGATGCCAAGTACCTTCCAGTTAAAGGGCCTGAGTTTGGTTCCTGCCTGGGGCATGCAAGGTGCTGGAGAGCCAGTCACTCACGGAGTAGAGACTGCAATGGGGAGACTGAAGCAATGAAGTGGGGTGGGAAGGAATGCAGAGCAGGAGCAGCAGGGGAGCATGGGAGAGGGAGGCTGGAACACTGGGAGTAGGACTAAGATGATGAGGGAAGTAAAGATGGGGAGGGGATGTAGGAAGTGGGGGTATGAGTGTTGGGCTAGAGCTCTGACTGGATGGAGGGACTTGAATATGAAGGCCTGGGAAGGGGGTGAAGCCACAGATGCCAAAAGAGGGGCTGTGCTAGGTAGAAGGCCAGGATATGAGGAGTAGGAGTTGGGAGTTGGACTTGGTACTTGGGAAGGGATGAGAGGTGCTAGAGGGGGCTGTTGGGAGAGTGGAGAGAGGGGAGCCAATGGGCTAGAGGAGAGGGAGGGGGAGGAGCTGGTCAGGCCCCAGGGCCTTCCGCACTGCACTGGCTGGGGGAAGAGAAGGCGGCTAGGGCGGCCAGCCTGGAGCCTGAGGCACTGGGCGGGCCCCAGTGACGCCTCTGTCCCCATCCCCAGAAATACCGCTACCAAGATGAAGACACGCCCCCTCTGGAGCACAGCCCGGCCCACCTCCCCAACCAGGTAAACGCCCCCGAGCTGGTGCACGTGGCGGAGAGGAACTTGTCCCACCTCGAGGCCGTCCACGGGGTCGTGGGCCACGCCCACCTCTCCCCTCTAAAGGTAGGAGACCCTGGCGGCCCCCTCCCCAGTGCGGCCCTCGGAGCCTCGGAGCTGCAGCAACTCCCAGGGGCCGGTAGGGTGAGAGAGAGAGCCATGGGGGGAAGGCTGGGACTGGGCTGGGACTGTCTGGGGCTTGGGCTCCTGGGGCCTGGGGGAGGGGGCATTTGGGGGGCTGGAAACACCTTAATCCCACAGAGGAGAAACAGGCCAGGCAAGTGGGAGTGGGTGAATTCAGAGCCTGAAGCCAGAGTGTGTGTTTGTGTGTGTGTGTGTGTGCGTGCGCGCGTGCACACGCCTATGCTCTGGGGTTGTGTGCATGTGTGGTCAGATGTGTGCATCCCCCAGGAGGCCCCCTAATGCCTGGGCCGTCTTCATTCCTTCATACCCCCAACCTCCATTTCTGTTGTCTGTGTCCAGCGCTCTGTTCCAAGTGCCTGCTGCCCTCATTTGCTCTTGTCCCTTCCCCTCCTCCCCCCACCTCCGCCTCTGGGCCTGGCTCACCCTGGCCCTGAGTCTCCAGCCCTTTCCATCTGTCTGGCCTGAAACTTCACTTGGTGGGGCCTTCCTGCCTTGTCCCCTGCCCCAGCCTTTGCTCCCCTCCTGTGCTCTTTCCCCCCTCCCCAGCCTTTCTCTCCCTGCTGGCTGGCTGGCTGGCTCTTGATGCTGTCTCTCTCTTCCTCCCACGCATTCTCCTTCTCCCTCTCCCTGATCCCCAGCTCAGGCCTCTGCAGCCTGATCAGTCCTCTCCCTGTGTCAGCCAGCTCCCCTTCCCCAGTTTCCCCCTTCCCTATTCATCATCTTCCCTCCTCCCTTCCTCCCCTCACTCATCCTTTTGGGTTCTCATCCCCACCCATGTCTTCTTTCAGTCCCCCTCTGTCCCCTCCTTATTCACCTCCACCTGTCTTCCCTTCTCTGCCTTTTCTGTACTCACAGTGTTCTCCCCTTTCAGCCCTGGGGAGGCCTTGTTTCTGAGACCTTCCGTTCTCCAGTTCATGTTCCATCTCCTTCCCCCTCACTCTTCTCTTCTGGGAACACAGGATGGGGAGGAATGGAGAGCACCAGGCAAGCTGTGAGATTGAGAGGGACACTGTGGGGTCAGGCGTGGGGTTTCTAGGATGCTATGGGATGCCCTGGGAGGGGGATGCTGCTAACATTTTTCCAAGAAGATGCAAATGAGTTTCTGAGTGTAGGCATGGGGTGGGGGCAGCAGCAGGTTTTGGGGTGAGAAGTGGCAGGAGAGGAGCTAGGAAGGGTAAAAGGTCCTGGGGCAGGGGCCAGACAGAGAGGAGCCTGAGAGAGCGGAGAGTGGATGGAGCTGATTAGGAGGGAGGAAAGTAGGCTCTGGAGATGTGGAGGGTGCAGAGTATCTGTGTGAAACTCTGACTGCTAGCAGTGAAGGAAGGGGCCATTACTAAATCCCTGGGGAGGGAGAAGATGGGAGAAGGGAGGCTTTACGGGTGGTAGTTAGTACAGTGCATGGGAGTGCTGGGGTCAGCTCAGGAAGCAGAGGGAAGTGGAGGGAGAGGGTACTGGTAGCCATAGGCATGGAAGGGAGGTCTCAGGACAAGGCTTTAGCTGGGGGACAGGAGAAACTGCCCCTATTTTCAGAGGAGATGGGGAGGTGGGTTGGGAAGTGAAGGATTGTTACTTCAGGGTAATCTTGAGCGTTTGAAAATTGGGTAAGGGAGAATGGTGATGCTCTTTCTGGGGAATCAGAAATTGGGATGGAGGAGGAGGACAGGAGATTGATAAGGAATGGGGCTGGAGGGTGGGATAGGGACAGGGAAGCAGCTGGAGAATGGAGGCTGAGGTTGGAAGATGGACATTAAGAGGTGGAGACAGGGATATAGATGGAGGGCGGAGGATGGGGGTAGAGACAGGGATGGGAAGCAGATGATGTAGTCCTGGTTGAAAGATGGGTCTCAGGGAAGGAGGTTCTAGGTTGAGGATGGGGATGGGGATTGAGGATGGGGCATGGGATGGAGGGTGAACATGTGGACGGGGTTTTGACAGTCAGTGGCTATTGGTTGGACAACAGCGTTTGCTGAGATTTGAAGGACTGGAGGATGGTATGGATATGAAATCTATTATAGAGCTTGAAAATGGTCAGTAGTTTGCAGGATTGAGAAATAGCAGTAGGAGACAGGAGGGACCCCTTTGGAGGGGGAGAGCAGCAAGGAGACTAGGGAATCCTTGCGCTTGGGCGGCTCCAAATAAATATTTGTTTAAGGAGGAAATAGGTTGGGGACCCCGGGAAGGAGGCTTTTTGCGGCCTCCCTCCATTGCCATAGAGACATGGCTACGGTTGGTTGCCGTGGCAATTGGGGAAGCCCCTAGGACCGGCCTAAAGCAGTCCCCGCCTGGGAGTCTGAAGACCAGGCGACTGACGTCAGGGACCTGGGCACGGCCCACTTTTAACCCTTTCCCGAAAGAAGTGGGGGTAGAGAGTAGATGAGCGGGATAGGACCCGGATGTCTTTCACCACTCCCCCTTCCTGACGTCCTTTGCACTGTGTGGGGTGAGGGGAGTAGGGGAGAGAGGAAGGCCCGTTATTCAGGATGCGCTGTGCCCACAAACCTCTTCAGCCTGGCCTTCTCTCGGCCTGGCTATCGCAGGGCGGGGCCCAGGGCAGGAGAGGCGGGGCTAGCGGATCCCTTCTGCGTTTGTTCGGGAATCTTGTGGACCCTAGGCCACGCCCCATCCCCCTGTCTGTTGTCCTGACGACAGGGCCTCCCGGAGGTGGGTCTCCCCAGGTCTTGGCTGGTCCTAGATACCGTTGCTAGGCAACATGGTCCTAGAGGAAGAGGTGGATTGGATGGCGGGTGGGTGAGACTGAGGGAGGGGCCTGCCGCTGGGGGAACCCCGGATTCCCGCGGCAGAAGGTTTAGGGCAAATGTGTGTGAAGGTGAGGGATGAACCTGGGGGAGGGTTATGAAGATATCTGGGCATATGTGGGGTGATAGGGAAAAGTATGGGGACAGGAAGGATGGGAGCAGGACCCGGTGGACGTGAGCCCTGGGGTGTACGTGTGTAGCACATAAGGCATGTAACACCCTGTGGTGTTACATCCGGTGAGAAGCTCCCCCCACCTGCCCCCCCTCTCCCCACTCTTTACCATCTGCTGCTCCCCTCTCCGTCTGGCTGTCTCCCTTCCCGCTTCTCATACACCTCCTTCCACACGCAGGGCGCCTGCACTGGGCAGAGTTAGATCCATGTGCGTGTGCATCTGTGAGTGTGTTTGCATGCGTGTGTGTGTGTGTGTGTGTGTGTGTGTAATGTGGATTGAGGCTGGGTCTTTGAGGAGCTCCAAGGGAGGAGGATTGGGCTTGGCTAAGAGGCTAAAAGGGTAGCCAGGCTGGTGGGACCCTTGGTTATGGGTTCCCTCTTGAGCCAAGGCTCAGGCAGCTTTGTGTCTCCTGTTTCTCCTGCAGGCCAATTCTCCCCCCGTGATTGTCAACACAGATACCCTAGAAGCCCCAGGATATGTGAGTAGTTTAGATTTTGGGGCTGGGGCCATTGTAAAAGGAAGGAGGGGGAGAGGGGAGGGCCGGGTTCCTAGCAGCACATGGGGCACAGGTTCTCAGGCAGGAATGTCTGTCTCACTGTTGTTGTGTTTCTATCCCGTGCTGGAGTTGCAGGTGAATGGGACCGAGGGGGAGATGGAATACGAGGAGATCACATTGGAAAGGGTGAGCAGCCTCCTCCATCCGAGGTCCCTTGGCTCCCTGTCTGTGCTTCTTGCAGTGCCCCTGTTGTCTAGATGTTAGCCCCTTCACCCCGTCCCTTCCTGCTCTTGCAGCAGTTCACCAACCCGTTCATCTCCTCACCCACCTTGCCTGAATTGGGCAGTGAGGGGAGCTGACCCTTTTCTCCTCCTTCTGCCCAGGGTAACTCAGGTCTGGGCTTCAGCATCGCAGGTGGCACTGATAACCCACACATCGGTGACGACCCATCCATTTTCATCACCAAGATCATTCCTGGCGGGGCTGCAGCCCAGGATGGCCGCCTCAGGTGGGGAGAGGAGGCAGGGATTAAGAAGCTGGTTCCCTGGAAAGGGAGGGCCAGGGCAGCAGGAAGTTCTTGGCTCAGGCCCACCTTGCTGCTCCCAGGGTCAATGACAGCATCCTGTTTGTAAATGAAGTGGACGTGCGGGAGGTTACCCACTCAGCGGCGGTGGAGGCCCTCAAAGAGGCAGGCTCCATTGTCCGCCTCTATGTCATGCGCCGGAAGCCTCCAGCTGAGAAGGTCATGGAGATCAAGCTCATCAAGGGGCCTAAAGGTAGTGACTCATTTTGTCCCTATCCCCATCCCAATGGTCCATGCCCCAAGGCCTGCTTCCTAGGCACCTGGGCACCCACCTCCACCCTCCCTGCCATCCAGGTCTTGGCTTCAGCATCGCAGGGGGCGTAGGGAACCAGCACATCCCGGGAGATAACAGCATCTATGTAACAAAGATCATCGAAGGGGGTGCTGCCCACAAGGATGGGAGGTTGCAGATTGGAGACAAGATCCTGGCGGTGAGGACCCCATCACTTTTCTGGCCCAGACCTGGGTCTCACCTGCTGGCCCTAGACAAGCCCAGGGGTTCCTTATTACCTCACCTCAGCACATCTGCTTTGGGGCCATTTATGGCTCTGTCTAAACTTTGCTTCCCTTGACCCCAGGTCAACAGTGTGGGCCTGGAGGACGTCATGCATGAGGATGCTGTGGCAGCCCTGAAGAACACGTATGATGTTGTCTACCTAAAGGTGGCCAAGCCCAGCAATGCCTACCTGAGTGACAGCTATGCTCCCCCAGACATCACAACCTGTGAGAGCCCTTCGAATCCCAAAGCTCCCCATGACATATAATCCTATGACATCCCTGTGGCTATTTCTTTTCAGATGTTCCCTATGAAATAGCCACAACCTCTGATACTTACTGTGATTGGAGAAGAGATGGAGAATCAGTCACCATAAAAGAGCTAGAAAAGATTGTCAACACTGTCTCCCCCAGAAGGCATAAAGCCCAGTTGGTTTTATGGCTAATTTTATCAAATTCTCAAGGAATAGATAATTTGTATGCACTTTCAGAGTATAGGAAAAGATAAAGGATTTCACATTTCATTTCATAAGGCCAGTTCAAATGGTCACAAAGACAATGTAAAAGAAGGAATGTATAGACCTATTTTCCTTCTGAATAGAGATGCAAAAGTAATGATAATATAATAGCAAACCAAACACAGCAGCATATTAAGAGAATAACATTGGCCAGACGTGGTGGCTCATATCTGTAATCCTAGCACTCTGGGAGGCCGAGGTGGGCGGATTGCTCAAGGTCAGGAGTTCTAAACCAGCCTGAGCAAGAGTGAGACCCTGTCTCTACTAAAAATAGAAAGAAATTAATTGGCCAACTAAAAACATATAGAAAAAATTAGCCGGGCATGGTGGCGCATGCCTGTAGTCCCAGCTACTTGGGAGGCTGAGGCAGAAGAATCGCTTGAGCCCAGGAGTTTGAGGTTGCTGTGAGCTAGTCTGACACCATGGCACTCTAGCCGGGGCAACAGAGTGAGACTCTGTCTCAAAAAAAAAAAAAAAAGAGAATAACATTGTCACAAAGTAGGGTTTGTTTCAGAAAACTAAAGGTGTTCCGATAGTAGGAAATCTCCTAATATG
>CAUYRT010096470.1:0-17371 GCA_963574885.1 Lepilemur ruficaudatus
AACCACCTGGACTCTAACACTTATTAACTATTGAGTGCTTGTCAGGTTAATAGAACTCTTATTACTGATTATTGTAAACATTAAATGATTCAAAACACATAGCATAGTACATAGTATTACTTATATGCTATTAAATAACAATAACAACACAATTAAGATAAAACACTTCAACTTTACAAAATAAAGATGCTCTCTATATTGGGGAAGGAAAGATGAAGGAAGACAAAGTCTCTACTTTTCCCATTTTCTTAAATTTTTCAAAAAGAATTCTCTAGAGATAAGCAATACAGTTACTGCCAAAAGATAACGTATGTTAAGCTTTTTCTCCCCAAGTAGAAATGGATCCTGTTATACTTTCTCTCTTAATCAACTAATTACTAATAATGCAAATTCATTATTTTATTTATTAATCCTGTCAATCCATCATACAATTGTAATTCAGTCATTTATCACTCATTGAATACATATTAGATGAGAAGTTATATCCTAGGACACTGATAATATAAAAATCATAATATAATTCTGCTCTTGTACTAGTCAATGTTGTAAGGGAGAAATAGAGAATAAAATTCCTATAAAATACAACTATAAAAAGAAAATTGCAACACAGTATGATAGAGCCTGTAATAGAATAATGCATTTACTATTGTGTGGAAAAAATAAAGAAAAGGCAGGGACACCAAGGGACACTTGAATTGGACATTAAGGCTGAGTGAGTAGTGAGCAGTAGTAGGCAGGAGATTCCAGGGAAAGTCAGTAGCAGGAGGAAGTCGCATATACCTAGGTCCACAGTCCTAAAGAGCACCAAATGTTTGCAATCAGTAATGAGTTTGGGTTTCCCAAGTACTACATTTTCAGAAAGAAACACTAGAGGAGAGTAGAAAGATAGATGGGGGTAAGGTTTGCATAGATAGGCTTTTCTAATGCCATGCATTCCTAAGAAGTTGAACTTGTATCCCACAGATTATGACGCTCCAGAAAATGTTTTTTAAAATATTGTCTATATCACTTTTTCTCATTACATGTACATGTGATAGCTGGTCTTGCAGAGACATATACAGGAGTTTTGTCTTAGTTGTATTTCCCTTTGCATTGCCCAAATGGTGATTATATAGATGAGTTTAACATTACTATCATAACCTTTTCAACAAATCAACTGGCCCAAATAGTCATGATCACTATTTCTTACTGATTATCTTTGAATTCTATATCAGCTAACTTTTTTTCCCCAGACAATATAGAGCAAATTGCAATGAAAGTTTATGAAAATGGACTGGGAAAGCAAACTGAATTTGTTATGGTCAGTACAATGGTATCAGAAAAAAAAAAACAGATAAATCAATGAGCCATTCAACTAATGTGCCAATAACACTAGACATAATCTGTCTGGATAATTTATATAATTTTAATATTTACACTTAAATTAGAAAGGTTAAGTAAGCAAAATGTTTCTACTCTCATACCAATCTATTAGAAAACTTTAGATAACACTAAGATTCTCTAAGGATATCTTGTCATCATCTTTTGCAAAAGCTACCCTATTGCCATCATTAATCTTGGCTTTCAATGCTTCAACACAAAAGATAAGTAGTCTTTGTGAATTCAGGAGCAATGATTGATTAAACTAGCACCCTGGACAAGAAGACCTTGAATTATAGTTGTGTATAGATCTCTTTTTCTAATATATAATTTTTAAAATATCCACATATATTATTCTCCTGATTGACTTCTATTGCCACACAAATAACAAGCCATTCACATATGTGATTTAAAAAACATCAGAAATACTCCAGGGATTTGCCTGTCACAGTGGCTGTTCTGATAATTAACCACTCTCAGGCAGAGTGGAATTCAATTAAGAAAAGTAGTACTCCAATTAAAATTTAAGAATAATGTCCAAGCTCCAGAAAACTTATTTCAGAGAAATTATAAAACTAGAAATAGGAGGAAATAGAAAAGCAAATGCTGGCTGTCAATCACAATATGAGAAAGGAAATACGTGCTTGATTAGAATAGTTTGGATCTTTATATTTCTGAACAATTTCACTTAATGTGATTTCCAAAGAACTTAAAAGTAGAAAGAACTGAATGAAGATTTTATCTAAAAAACATTATATATAAAAGCATTATATTACGTTTTATGTAATATAAAATGGAACCAATTACTAATAGGAAACTCTTACTCATTTACTAAAAATCACAGGAAAATATACTAAGCCCAGGATCCTTTAATAATGACATTTGAGGTCTCGTACTGCTAAGGGGGAGGGAATAATAAACTCTCCTGCACAAGACTCCTACAGATACAAGGCAGGAGATGGCTTTCTGCCATGGGCATGAGGAGGAGAGAATGATTAGAGAACCCCTAACCTCAAGGCTCAGGAACACAGGGCATACCTGTAGCTCAAGCTTGGAAAGACTGACATATGAAAATATTGATCATTCCTGTCCCAAAACATGGCATATCTCAATTATTTAGATCTTTGATTTCTTTATAAGAGGTTTGCAGTTTCCCTTATATAGGTCTTGTACATATTTTCTTCCATTTATACCTAAATATTTTTTGGAGGGTAGGATTGATGTAAATGGTATGGTGTCTTTAAATTCAAATTTCAATTGCTCATTGCTGATATATAGGAACACAATTGACTTTCGCATATTAATCTTGTATCCTGCAACCTTGATATGATTACTTACTAATTTCAGATGGTTTTTCCAGTTGATTCTTTAGGATTTTGTACATAAAAAACGATGGCATATGTGAACAAAGACTATTTTATTTCTTTCTTCTTTATCTGTATACCTTTCCTTTCCTTTCCTTCCTTCCTTCCTTCCTTCCTTCCTTCCTTCCTTCCTTCCTTCCTTCCTTCCTTCCTTTTCTTTCTTTCTTTCTTTCTTTCTTTCTTTCTTTCTTTCTTTCTTTCTTTCTTTCTTTCTTTCTTTCTTTCTTTCTTTCTTCTTTCTCTCTACATATATGTATATTCTCTGTTCTCTCTCTTTAGAATTCCTATTATTCAATGTTGACACTTCTTGACGTGCAGATTCTAACTGTCTTATCATGTCTTTCCAATTTTACATTCTTTGTTTACTTGCTGAGTGGTCTTTTCAATTTCTTATGAAACTTTAAAAATTTCCATTCTCATACTTTGAATTTCCAAAAGCTCTTTCTCATTCTATACGTTTTATAAATACCCATCCCTCCCTGTAAGCATCAGCTTTTTGTTTCAAATATGCAACAACTTCTCATCTTTCTGAGGAGAACTTTCAAAACTTTTGTTTTTAAACTTTTCTTCTGCTCTTGTCATCTCTGTCTCCTTCAGTTTCCTCTTGTCTGTTGTCTTTTTCTGTCTGTCATTTATGCCAGAAGTTTTTCCTTAAATGTCTGGGGATTCCTGGTTGTCCATTTTCAGTCAAAAGTGAAGCCCAGTGGTTTCCTTTGAGAGTAATAAAATGTTTTGGAACTAGATAAAAGTGGTGATTGGACAACATTGAGAATGTATTAATACTAAGTACCACTGATTCTTCACTTTAACGTAGTTACTTTTATGTTACATGAATTTCACCTCAATAAAAAATTTTTTTTAAAAAGCAAAGCACAAAACTGCATTGAGATTAGAACCCTTGCTGTGCATGTGTAGCACCTGTTACTGGTAGACCCGTTCCCAGGGGCATTGGCCAGGAACCTTGTCATTTCACTACAGATAGCCAAGTGTCAGTATCTGCAGGCCTTCCCCACTAGACAGTTCAGTTTCCTCAGTGATGAATGTTCCAGTCTCCCAACTTTGCTGGGGTAAAGTCTGGACCCCAGTGTTTGTGAGCTCCAGAAGGGGCAAAGGACATGCTGACTTTCACCTACTCTGCCTGCTCTTGGTATTGCTTCTCATCCCACTCTGGGCACTTCTGATGTCCCTGAGGTCAAAAGCACTTGGATTAAACTTTGTCAGAGAGTAAACTCTGCTGCAGCTCTCTACCAGGATAGGGAGGGTTAGTCTCCTCAGTGCATAGATCTGGCAGGTCCAGGGTAGGGAGGGATGGAGTCTCTACATGGCACAGATCTGGGAGGTCCAGGATAGGGGGGTATAGAGTCTCCTCACTGCATAGAAGTCCAGGTGAGGGAGGGACAGACTCTCCTCAGTGCATAGATCTGGGAGGTCTAGGGTAGGGAAGGATGGAATCTCCTCACTGCATAGATCTGGGAAGATCTAGCTCTTCTTTGTGCTGTTCCTGTTTTTAGTTCCACCCACATCCCTGCTGTCCTGGGTTCTTGAACCTCCAAACCTTGAGATTTTCCAAATTTCTACTTCCTTCCGGATACTCAGCTCCTGTTCCTACCCTCAGACACTTAGGTTTTGTCACGCTGCTGACCAGATTTGCATGGTTTCTTTCATGTACCAAGATGCCATCTTTTTGGCTCAAGATGTTCCTGTGGAGGTTGCCACTGAAGCACCGTCCCCCGAAGAAGGGCAGCGTGTGAGATGCATAAACATAGCACCGAGGACTGCAGTCAGGAAGAATCTTAGCATCTGGCCTTCACTAGGGCACTAACTGGCAGGGTGTGGCTATGTTACGGAATCTCTCTGTGTTGCTGATTTATTTCCTGATCTGTAAAATGGTGGGTTGAAGGCAGATACCCTTTCTGGTCCTCAAACCCAATGCTTGGGTAGAAGCCTTTCTAAGATCAGGTGTCGGCCTCTTTGGGAGTGGAGAATTACTAGGAGCCCCTTTGAAACCTCGTGTGGTCATTTAATCCTGCCCCCACCTTTGGAGCAACATTTTCAGCCAAAGGTATAAAGCACACAAAAGTAAGCGAATACTTGAAACACAAGATAATCCCTAAGGGATAGAACTATTGAATAGAACAGGTGACTAGAGTTTAGACTCTTGGCTGAAATTGATATACTTTAAATTTTCATGCATAAAGGACGGCTAGTAGTTCATCTTTATACCCCTCTACTCGGTGACCCTTCTCCTTCCTGGGCTCAGCTTCTGGCTGTCCCTGGCTTCACACTAACATTCCAAATTGCAGTTGAAGCTAGAGTATCAGCAGAACTCCCACGACAACGCTCGCCCGCGCTCTGGAAGAGCCAAAACAAACCAATGCGGCAAAACAAATGTTAATATTCTAAAGGGATACAAAAGGCAGACTTTTTTGCAAACAGAAACAACTACGAGGGGACTAGAGGGGGGCAAAAGGGATGGGGGGCGGTCTGCGGTGCAGAGGAAGAGACAGGCAGTTACGTGGGTCCCCTTCAGACGTTAAAAGAATGCAGATCCCTTTAAAGCTGCGTTCAGAATCTAGGCTACTTCTGAAGCTCTGCTGTTAATTATAGAAAATAAGAATTGGAAGCAAGATTGTGTGGTTTTGATTTCAGAGCTCTTGAAACTTCTCTTGTACTTGTGATTCTCAAGTGGTTCCTTTCTCCTCCCTCCCCCATCCATCATTTTCTTTTTCTCTTTGCCCCTGTCTGCTTCATCTCTCTCCCCTCTCTTCACAAAGCCCCCATGCCATCTCTCTGTACCCTTCCCCAACACCTCTGAGCACCCCTCCCCCACTCACAGTCTTGGGGGCAGCAGGAGGCCACAGACCTCCCCCATCCAATGCCCTGCCCATGCAGCTGCCCCTGCCTGCTGCTGCGGGACCTCTGAATCCATCTTTGGCTCCTGCTATTTATCTTCCAGGTTGAAAGGTTGAACGGCAGCCAAGAGTGAGGCTGTGCCAGCCGCCCAGAGGAGGTTCCAGGTGCTGACTTCTGGCCCGACCTGCAGGACACCATCCCCTGCTGGGCCCAGGGGTTGCTTAACAAGCCGGTGAGAGCTGACAGCTTGCTCTACGTGGGCAGCCCCGGTCTGCTCATTTCTTCCCTGAAAATCTAATTTCCTCTCAGCCCATTTTTGCTTGACTCTGTTTTTGCTCCTTGGGCTGCAGTCTTAAATCCCACATATCTGTTTTCACCAGGAAGGGCTTGGGGAGGACAGATGGTGAAAAAGAAGCTCATAAGGTGAAATTGCTTTGTTCCTTCATGGCATTCTAGAAAAACCGTTGTGGTTTTGGTCTGATATATTTTAAATGGCCTGAATGGGGAAAGGGAGAGCTGTTTCTTTTGATATGCTAAATCGAGTCAATCTTTTCACCATCCCCAATAAATGATTGGGTTTGTGAGCTTGCTTTTTAAAAGAAGTGTATTTTTAAACATACTTGCACTCAAAAGGACCCTGGAGTGCCTGTCAAAAGTGACATAAAATCCTGCACCCAGGGAAGAAATGGTGACCCAGTTGGGGTCTATGGGGATGATCACCTGGCAGCCAAAGACCCTGCGGTTCCGGTGAGCAAGCCACCTGGGGCCGGTGGAGCAACATGTGCTTCCCAGCTTATCTGCTGTGCAATTTTGAACTACTATTTCCTCATGTGAAAAATCTGGAGGCATGAAATAAAGTCTGAGATGAATTTTTATGGCTTCTGATGTCTAAGTAAGAAATATTTTGCAGTGTATACAGATCACCCCAAGACAAGGCGATATGGTTAGACAGTCAGTTGTGGGGCTGGTTCCTAAAGGTCTTGCTGCCTTGTTTTCTCGATTTGACATTTGCTCACGTTTTGCTATCAACCTTTCCCAACAACCAAGTTGGAAGATATTTAATATTTGCGGCTTTTTTTTCTAAAGACAAGGTCTTGTTCTGTCGCCCAGACTGGAGTGCAGTGGCGTCATGATAACTCCCTGCAGCCTCAAATTCCTGGGCTCAAGCGATCCTCCTGTCTCAGCCTCCCAAGTAGCAAGGTCTACAGGCATGCACCACTATGCCCAGCTGTTTTGCTATTTTTTGTAGAGACAGGGTTTCTACAAAAAAGAAGGTCTCTCTAGCCCAGGCTGGTCTTGAAGTCCTGGGCTCAAATGATCCTTCTGCTTCAGCCTTCTGAAGTGCTAGGATTACAGGCATGAGCCACCGCACCCGGCCAATATCTGTATTTTCTACTTCTTTGCCATTTGTATTATCAGCCTGTGACATGGCTGTTATTATTTTGATTGCTCTTTCACAGATGAATAACTAAAGCTCAGTTAGGTGATGACCCAACATCACACAGCTGGGAATTGGCAGGGTTTTCCTACCATCCAGGTCTTCTGACTCCTAAACCCGTGTGCTTTCCTTCCTCCAGGTGCAGAAATGAGGTACATCTCTAGTTTTCACAATTATTGGGGCAAAAAGTGTTAGTGTTGGAACTGAGTAGGAAAATAATTTTGATGAATTCCCTACCCCAATAAATAGGGGGTTTTATCTGTCAAAGCAGGATGGTGCTAACCCTTATTATGTAACAGTGGCTGTGTTTCTTAAGATCACTATCTTAGCAGCATCTCAGTTTGGAAAAGTGCTCTGGGAATGGTCTGTTGGATATTTTGGGCCAGATCTATACCAGGGGAAATAATCTGAGTGATTTGAAAGAGGTTTTTTAAGCCCACCAAGCACTGTGATGAGGTCGTGCGTCATCAGAAACATCACTTGCTTCTCAGAGGCTTTCCAAGGCTCTCATCAGCAGATCTCAAACTCATTAGCCACTGGGCCAAAACAGGAGCTGAAGGACCCTCTGGAAGAATAGAATTTAGAAGGAACCAAGAGCTCCTATCATTAAGCCAACACATCCCAAAAAAAGAAACAAAAGAGAATTTGTAGGGCTCAGCTATGTTCCTCTGGGTTGCCAGGAAGTTGTCATTAAAGGTCAATGGCAGTGTGTTTGAGATGATTACTGATCTGTAAGAAATGATCCTGTAAGGACGTTAGAGAGGAAGAAAGTAGAACTTGTAGGACCCGGGTCCCAATTCCCTATCAGTTACTAACTACTCATGTGACCGTGAAGAAGTCACCACTCCTCTCTTGTCTTCAGCTTCCTCATCTGTACCAAGAGGTAGTTGGGCAAGGTGATCCTATTTTTTAAACATCCTATAATCATCTGACATGTTTAATCCTACTGCTAGTGGGCAGAGAATACCAGCTGGCTCCTCATACCCAAACACACTAGGGATATAGTAGTACCACAGCCACACAAAAGTCACATCGCAACAGGGATTTATAGGCTGGGCGCAGTGGCTCAAGCCTGTCATCCTAGCAATCTGGGAGGCTGAGGTGGGAGGATTTCTTATAGAATTATAGGCATGAGCCACCACCATTGAGGTCAAGAGTTAAAGACCAGTCTGGGCAACAGCGAGACCCCATCTCTACAAAAAATAGAAAAATTAGCCGGGCATGGTTGCGCGCACCTGTATTCCCAGCTACTCGGAGGCTGAGGCAGGAGGATCACTTGAGCCCAGGAGTTTGAGGTTGCTATGAGCTATGATGATGCCATTGAGCTGTAGCTGGGGTGACAGAGTGATATCCTGTCTCAAAAAAAGGGGGGGTACTTATAGTTAGAGCCTACCAAACACATTATGATGTAGACTGAATGATTATATTCCCCCCAAATCCATATGCTGAAATCCTAACTCCAAGGCAATGGTATTTGGAGGTTAGAGTTTTGGGAAGTGATGAGGACATTAGGTCAGAGCCTTCATGACCAGCATCAGTGCCCTTATAAAAGAGACCACAGGGAGCTGCCTTGGCCCCTGCACCATGCAAAGACACAGAGGGAACACAGCTGTCTATGAACCAGGAGGCTGGCCCTCACCAGACACCAAATCTGCCCTGCCAGTGCCTTGAACTTGCACTTCCCGGCCTCCAGAGCTGTGAGAAATAAATTCCTCTTGTTTATAAGCCATTCAGTTCATGTTTCTGTTATAGCAGCCCAAATGGACAAAGACACTTTATATTAATAATTAAAATAAGCAACCCAGTTTTCCTCAAGCTGCTGGGACACCTGACATGAATGTGAATATTTAGGAAGCATACGTTCCCTGACCAACTGGAGGAAGGAGGGTGAGCCCCCCAAGCTGGCTACACTCAGGACTAGACTAGCTGCTTCTAGGAACAGGCATATTTTGTTAATTGCACTTCACTTTATTGAGCTTTGCGGATAGTGTGTTTTTTACATATTGAAGGTTTGTCGCAACACTGAATCGAGCAACTCTCTTTGTGAATTTTTTTCAACAGCATGTGCTCAGTTGTTGTCTCTGTGTTGCAGTTTCATAATTATCTCAATATTTCTAACATTTTCATTATTATTATACCTGCTATGGTGATCTGTAGTCAGTGATATTTGATATTACTATTGTAGTTTGGGGGGACACTACAAACCACACCCGCAAAAGACCTCAAACTTGATTGATCAATGTTGTGTGTGCTCTGACCAGCCAGCCATTCCCCTGTCCCTCTCTCCCTCTCCCCAGGCCTCCCCATTCCCTGAGGCACAATGACATTGAAATTAGGCCAATTAATAATCTTACAATGGCCTCTAAGTGTTCAAGTGAAAGGGAGAGTCACGCTTCTCTCACTTCACATCAAAAACTAGAACTGATTAAGCTTAGAGAGGAAGACATGCTGAAAGCCAAGACAGGCCAAAAGCTAGGCCTCTTATGCCAAACAGCCAGCCAAGTTGTGAATGCAAAGAAAAAGTTCTTGAAGGAAATTAAAAATGCTACTCCACTGAACAAAGGAATGATAAGAGAGCGCAACAGCGTTATTGTTGGCATGGAGAAAGTTTTGGTGGTCTAGACAGAAGACCAAACCAGCCACAACATTCCCTTAAACGAAAGCCTAATCCAGAGCAAGGCCCTACCTCTCTTTAATTCTATGAAGCCTGAGAGAGGTGAGGAAGCTGCAGAAGAGAAGTCTGGAGCTAGCAGGGGTTGGGTCATGAGGGTGAAGGAAAGAAGCCGTCTCCATAACATGAACGTGCAAGGCAGGCAGCAAGTGCTGCAGCAAGTTATCAGAAGATCTAGCTGAGACCATCGACGAAGATGGCTACGCTACACAACAGATTTTCAATGTAGAGGAAACAGCTTTCTCTTCGAATAAGATATCATCTAGGACTTTCATAGCTAATGAGGAGAAGTCAATGCCCAGTTTCCATGCTTCAAGGGATGGGCTGACTCTTTTGTTAGGGGTTAATGCAACTGGTGACTTTTAAGTTGAAGCCATTGCTAATTTGCCATTCTGAAAATCCCAGGGCCCTTAAGAATTATGCCGAATCTACTCTGCCTCTGCCCAATAAATGGAACAATAAAGCCTGAGTGACAGCATGGTTTACTGACTATTTTAAGCCCGCTCTTGTGATCCACTGCCCAGACAAAAAAAGATTCATTTCAAAATATTACTGCCCATAGACAGTGCACCTACTCACCCAAGAGCTCTGATGGAGATGTACAGGGAGATTAATGCTGTTTTCATGCTAGCTAACACAATATCCATTCTGCAGCCCTTGGATCAAGGAGTAATTTTGACTTTCAAATCTTCTTATTTAAGAAATACATTTTTATAAGGTTATAGCTGCCATAGATAGTGATTCCTTTGATGGATCTGGGCAAAGTAAACTCAAAACCCCCTGGAAAGGATTCACCATTCCAGATGCCATTAAAAACGTTCATGAGTCATGGGAGGAAGTCAAAATATCAACATGAATAGGAGTTTGGAAGAAGTTGATTCCAACCCTCATGAATGATTTTGGAGGATTCAAGACTTCAGTAAAGGAAGGAACTGAAGATGTGATGGAAACCACACGAGAATGAGAATTAGACGTGGAGCCTGAAGATGTGACTGAATTGCTGCAATCTCATGATAAAAATTTAATGGATGTGGAGTTGCTTCTTACTGATGGACAAAAAAGTGGGTTTTTTTTTTTTTAGATAGAATCTACTCCTGGTGAAGTAGAATCTATTCCTGTGAACACTGTTGAAATGACAACAAAGGATTTAGAATATTACATAAACTTAGTTGACAAAACAGCGGTAGAGTTTGAGAAGATTGACTCTAATTTTGAGAAAAGTTCTACTGTGGGTAAAATGCTATCAAACAGTATTGAAAGCCACAGAGAAAGCTTTTGTGAAAGGAAGAGTCAATCAATGCAGCAAACTTCATTGTTGTCTTAAGAAATTGCTGCAGCCACCCCAGCCTTCAGCAACCACCACCCTAATGAGTAAGCAGCCATCAATGTCAAGGCAAGACCCTCCACCAGTAAAAAGATTATGACTCACTGAAGGTTCAGATGATCATTAGCATTTTTTAGCAATAAAGTATTTTGTAATTCAGGTATATATATTGTTTTTTTAGATAGAAATTATTGCACACATAATAGATTACAGTATAGTATAAACATAATTTTAATGTGCACTTGGGAATCAAAAAATTTATCAGTTGCTGTATTGCAATATTCACTTTACAGCGGTGGTCTGCAATTTCTCCAAGACATGTCTGTACAGGCTATTAATTAATCCCTGAGAAGATGATTCTGTTTGTAGTCAAGAGTTTTCATCTCTCCTCCTAACTGCCTCCCTTTATCCATTCATCCATCCATCCACCCACCCACTATAAATCCATTTACTCACCCATCCATCCATCCACCTATCCATCCATCCAACCATCCAACCATCCATCTGTCCATCCACTCATTCATCCATCCATCCAGCTATCCACCCACCTACCTGCCCACCCATCCATCCATTCAGCTATCCACCTACACATTTTCCCACCCATCTATCCATCCATCCACCCATCCATCCTTCCATCCACTCACCCCTACCCATCTATTCTTCAACGGTATTTATTGAGCACATACTTTGTTTGCAGGGGTGGTGGCAGGCCCTGTGTGGGATTTAGGGGACATGCTGAAGATGGGCCCTTGTCCTAGAGAAGCCCTTATTTGAGCTGGAAAAACAGACTCACAAAGTAAAGATAACACAGTAAGAATGATCAGAGCTGAGAAGCACAGGAGTGTCGTGGAGCCCTCTTAGCCTCTTCTCTCACTCTCTGTCCCTTTTATTTTCTAGAACACCTGTGTATCAGGTCTATCCCTGACAAACTTCTTCCTAAGTAATCACATGGTCACATTTAAACAGCTGGGGGGAAAGAACATTATGGAGCCACTTCACGAGGGCTTTCTGAGTAAATGTTATTATTATTACAGCCGAGCCTCCCACTCACCCAGAGGAATGTCATTGTGATAAATGGGCTTTGACTTGTTTTTTTCAGAACATATTAATACTAAAAAAAATTACAATTGAACATGCCCTCTTTTGGACACAGTCTATAGTATAATTTCCATTCAGGGTAATTATCATTTTATTATTAATAATTACATAAATTTACAATTTAGAAGATAATACTCACTATGATATCCTACCCTGGTCATCCCACTTTTGGGGTGATTGTGGTGAACTGCAGTTTGTCAGGGGAATACAACCAGTATGGCAAGGAGGGCATGGACTAGAAGACCAGGCCAGCGCATTAGTAATCGCAGCTGGTCCAGGTGGAGAAGAACTTCCACATATCAGAGGGGCTGTCGCACAAAGAGAGAGGTTTGTTGAGGGTTTGTCAACAAGCTAAGTTAGAATTCTAAGGCAGATTTTAGTTCAACATAAGAAACTTGCTTTTTGAAACAACTAAAGTGCCTATCAAGTAATAAATGGACAAACAAAATGTGGTATATCCATACAGTGGAATAATATTTAGCAGTGAAAAGGCACGAAGTGCAGTACTGATACATACTGCAGCATGGATGGACCTCGAACGTGTCATGCTAAGTGAAAGAAGCCAGTCACAGAAGGCCACAAATTGTAAGATCCCATTTATATGAAATATCCAGGTAGAAAAATCCAGAGAGACAGAAAGATTAGTGGTTGCCAAGGGCTGGGACTGTGGAGGGAAATGGGGAGTGACTGCTAATGTGTACGGGGCTTCTTTTTGGTGTAATGAAAATATTGTAAGATTGGGGTGATGGTTTCACAACTCTGTGAATATATAAACAACGGAATGGAACACCACATGGGCGAATTGTATGGTATGTAAGTATCTCAATAAAGTTGTCACAAAAATAATTTGCCTGTTTTTAATTTTTGAAAAAAGAAAATTACTTTTTAACACTGAGAGTGAAATAACACAGTAGTATAGTGTTGGATACCTACTGGCTCCCTTTTCTGATCCTGTCTTTTCCAGCAATGGGAAGAATTAGCTGAGGGAATGAGAACCCTCATCATCCCTGGGGAGTCGAGCAAATCTTAGGTGGCCATCTGGAGGGGGCTTGTAGAAAGTTCTGCAGTGGGAGGCTGGGTCTTGGTTTGGATTTTCTTGAAAGTAGAGCCTGAGGCATAGACTTGGGGAAGGTGGCTGATTTGGGAGGTGGTCCCAGGAACTAGCTTTGAGGGAGTAGGGGCATTGTCAAGGTCACTGCCATGGGTGTGGAGCTGGACTGTCCAGGTCTTCTGAGAAGCACACAGAACCTCTCCCCAGATGGTCTGCTGGGAGGGTGGGAGGCTGGGCCACCTATGTGCTAACTGCTGTCCCCATGGGATGAGGATGCCCCAGGGGTGTTAACTCTCCCACGCTTCCAGGCTATCACAAGACCCAGGGCTCAAAGCAGAAAGTTGTGTACAGTGTGCTCAGGTGGGGTGGTGGATGCTACGAGTGAAGGGAGTTAAGGGAGTCTGGGCTCACACGGAATGTTCCAGCACACTGTGCCTGAACTCAAAGGTGGCTCAGGGATGGGACGTGGGCGCCAGAGGCACCTGCCACCGTGGGCAGTTTTGGCTTACACAAGCAATTTAATGGCTATGACTGGCATTTTTTTAAAAATGAGGTAAAATAGAATAACATAGAAATTATCAAATGTATTATATCTGAAAAGTATGACTTCAGATTTTTGTTTCCTTAACATGCTAAATGTGTCTCTGTGCGTATGTACGTATTGAGTTGCAAGCTGAAATGCAGTCATTCCTGTGGGTCATGGTGAAAAATGCCGCTCAGCTGGAGCAATCTCTAAATTCTTTCAGAAAGTGAAGTTCTTTTAAAGATACATTTTTAGGTTGTAGCAGAGTAATTGAAGGGCTGTGTATCCTGGTGGAAAGAACAGAGAATGATGCCTGAGTGAAAGGAGAGCTGGACTCTGGGCTCGACTCTGTTTCTTAGGAATAATGTGATCTTGGAGCACTTACCTTGAAAAGTCCTGGTATATCAGTCAAGGTTCTCCAGAGAAACAGGGCCAGTAGGGTAGATAACAGATAACTAGATAGACAGACAATATACATATACACACACATTTATACACACATAGATATAAAAAGTTTCATGTTCAGGAATTGGCTCACGAAGTTATGGATAGCAAGTCTGAAATCATAGGGCAGGCTGGCAGGCAGGGTTTCTATGGTATAACCTTGAGGCAGAATTTCTTCTTCTCTGAAAAACCTCAGTTTTTGCTCTTAAGGCTGTCAATGAATTAGGCCAGGCCCACCCATTTTATCAAGGGTCGTCTACTTTAAGTTGACTGATTGTAGATGTTACCCACATCTGCAGCAACGCCCAGGCCAATGTTTGAGTAAATCACTGGATGCTATAGGCCAGCCACGTTGACGCATAAGACTAACAAGCAAGTTGAACATGCAGGCATTTGGATTGGGAACAGCCACGGTTCATTTCAGTTCTGCAGTTCCTTGAAGGTGAGCTCATTCTCTGATCATCTTAACGCTAAATGCTTTATGGAGAATGGGGTTTGCAGCCTGAGCCTTGCATTCTGTTACTGGAAATTCTGGAGTGTGTGAGCCCAACTCTATCGCTAGTTTTACAAGTGAGAGGACTCGGGCAACAGAGAGGAAAACTGACCGTGGAGATCCCCCCATGAGCTTGTGGCCAAACCTTTGCTTTGAGTGAGACGTCTTGCCTTTCTTAGAGAGCGTAGAGGGTTCCGAGATGATAATTTGCTCCAGCCAAGTAGGGAAGGAAGTACTTTGTTTTAACAGCATCTCAGCATCACCGGGGGTGGTTCTCATTCTCTTGAACAAGCGGATAGTGGTGTTTTCATTTGATGGGCAAACATTATTGAGAGCACATTTCTGCATTCCTTCCTGCACAGGTCTGCGTTCCTTCCTCATGGGGGGAGGAGAAGGATTTTTAGCAGGAGAGGAGGGCAGCAGCTGTTCTGGTAAACTCAACTCACTCAGCTCGCATGGGTTTTCAGTCATCAGAACCAGATGTGCAAAAACAAAGAACCAGATGTGCAAATGTGGCTGCGCCCTCCGCCTCTCCACAGGGTGACCAAAACCTGGAAGCGGGGATGTGGCTTCATGAAGAATCTTCTGCATGTTGGGTGCCTGGCTTCCTCCAGGGGAGGGTCGAGGAGGGGGCTTTTTGGCTAGAAATGCATTGGCCTTTCTCCCAGCCTGGCTCCTCCTTGCTCTCCGGCTTTCTAATCATTTAAACATGGTAGCAACAAGCCTCAATGAAAGGTTCCCGTTTTAACATTTGTTTAGCTCTTGCTCTAGCAGAGCTTGAGATAAGTTTGAGTCCGTCCAGGTCCCAGTCTCTCCTCCGTGGCTTGTGAAGAGCTTAGTTTAAGCTCCACTTCTGTCTGTTTTATATATTGGGGATCTGTGTAAAATTTCATTTGAGAAAAATAAGTTCCATTGCTTAAAAAAAAAAAATCCCTGAAAATCATCGCTAAGGGTAACAGGAAACCATTTGAGGTTATAGTCTTAGATGTGATCGAATACAATATCAAGTTAAAACATAAGGGAAAAAAATTATCAAATCACATACAATCCTCCATAATATTTGTTTCCAACACCCTTATTTGTATAGTCTCCTCTGTAAGAATCAGAGTCAAAAAGTCCCGTATGCGGTCAGAACTTATTGACAAGGGAAAGGCGTACATGACACAAGGTGAAACACTTCTTGCTTGGAAGAAGTTCGGATAGGACCCAGGAGCCTGGTCCGACATTGATGCATCAGAAGAGAGACTGAGTTAGGGAATATGGTGATTTATGTTCCCAAACCAACAGGTAAGGTCAACTCCAGTGTCATCCCTGTTTCCCAGACCATGTACAGTGAGTCTGCCCATTCCTGCAGACCCAGCAAATCCTTCCAAACCTTGGACATCTGGCATTTCATCAAATGGACAATAATTTCCCAAGGTTCTTATTTCACACCTGAAGAGCATAAATGTCAGGCCAGGAATGCAATCTACGCTTTAGACAGGAGAAGGCCCTGTTTCTCACAGAAACCTCGAGTGACCTCTAGTTTCTTATTTTCCCTCATGTGTATGTAATTAAACAAAATAAAACTCTATTGCTTGGCCTCAGAGGGAAAATAAACGCCTCTGGAATTACAAAGGCCTGGTGTGATGTTGACTTTTAGTTGTACTTTTGCTCATGGGAAATAGTAGTTAGTTCTATGAGGGCCAAATTGATTCAGAGAAGTCAGAAGTCTTGTTGGTGTTTCTGCCCAACCAAAAGGTGCACTGAGCACCTAATGTTCTGCTTTCTAGTCAGTGTTGCTTGTGCTGGTTGGGAAAATGGCAAATACGTGCGTGTCTGGCACAGGGGTTGACACCAAAGATTGGGAGGAGGATCCAGGGAGGAAGGGGGCCGGGCTGGGGGTGCCCCTGTGAGAGATGGCAACAGCGCAGCATGGTTAAGGAGCTCAGCCTGGCCTCTGGGTTTCCATGAACAGTCGCGAGGCGGAGCCAGGCTCAGGGTTTCACACAGGTGGGTGTTTGGATTCCCTGTCTCCTGCATTCTCTTTCTAGAACACCCATCTTCCTCACTCACATCCATTTCAGATCCCAGGGCAGAAGAATGTTCTTGTCTTGGTCTTGTTCCAGGTCTTCTCTCTTATGCATTTCACTTCCGGCAGGAGCCAGAGGATAACTCTCAGTAGGACCACATATTTGGCTCACATTTCCTAGTCCCCCAACCCTTCTGTAGTTTCACCTGAGAAACCCAGGCATTCCTCCCGAGGGCCTCTGAGACTGGGAATTTGCATGTTCTCCCTCTTTTGTCTTCGGCTCCCTCCTTCTGCAGGAAGGCAGCAGTCTGCTCTGCTAATTTCCTGACACCGTGCTGCAGATGTGGGTCTGAGTGAAGTTAAAGATGTTATAATGTGGTGCATAGGCAGAGATCGGTCCTGGGAGAAGACATGGTTGTCAATGAGTTACTTTTGCTGTCTTATCTGGGGTCAATGGAAGAAGAATTATTTTTTTACTATTATTTTTTTTATTTTAGAATATTATGGGGGTACAAAAGCTTTGGTTGCATATATTGCCTTTGGACAATGGAAGAAGAATCTAAGAAATCTTCCTTCGATCTCAAGTAGTTCTGAAGCAGCTAGGTAAAGTTCCCTCCAGTGTGCTCTGCCTTACTCTGGGCTCAGATGCATCTCTGGCTGTAGAAGAAATTACCAGCAGCCATTCAATAATGAACCTGTTGTCATTGCTGCTATATTGTCCACTTACTGAGTGCTGGCTCAC
>CAUYRT010096471.1:0-26273 GCA_963574885.1 Lepilemur ruficaudatus
GTAACTCAGCTGCCCTTACCTACTTGACAAGCACTTTTGCTAGCAGGGACCAAGCTGTCCTTTGGAGTCTCTACAGCTGTTTTAATACAAATTGGTACATCAGGCCTCAGAACGTGATTCTACTTGCCAACAAGAGAGAAATAAGACTATGTGGCCTGAGCAGAATGTGCCATAATGAACAAAATTGGTTCCTGATCTTTTTGCAGTAATAAGTACCGAATTAGCTAGTATTAAGTAGCTGAGTATTTACTGCATCCAGCCCTGTGTCATCTTTGTGATCTTGCTTAAACCTCACATTATCTCTAGGTCGTAGGTATCCTCATTTCACAGATGAGAAAACTGAAGCTCAGAGAAGTAATCTGTCCAGCATCACACGACCAGGGAGTGGCAGAATTGAAATTCAAATCTATCAGTTCAAGTGTTACCTCCTCAGTGAGGTCAGACCACCCTCATTAATTCAGGGTCCCTTTCAAAACCTGTTATTTCTTCTGTAGTTATTATCTCCTTCATTTGATTGTTCATTGCTTTTCTTCTTCTAGAATGTATACTTCCTGAAAGCAAGGTTCTTTCTGTCTTGTTTACTCTTATGTCCTCAATGCCTGGGAATGAGCCTACAACACAATAGCCACCTAGAAATGTTTATTGAATCAATGAGTGGATGACATCCAAGAGTCTCTCAGTCTTAACCGCTGCACACACTGAATTAGCACCTTATGTGAACAGTCTGGATAATTTTCTATGTTGAAGTTATTTTATCCTCCTACATCCTAAAAGGATATATCCTAAGCATCATTGAACATACATTCAAAAAGATTGTATCAGCCTTGTTTAAAACTTGTAAAAAAAATTTTAGTTTTCTCGGAAAAAAAATGCCAAAAGGTTTTGCTTCCAGCCAAATTTCAAGCATATAAGTTCTGAGTAATTTAGCTAGGCATAAAGTTGTTTTCCTAATTACACTAAGGATTTCTGTTCTATGTCTATTTTTCTGATGCTATATCTGAGAGGCAAAAGGGAAAACTTAATTACTTAAAGTATGTGCCATATAAAATGTTTTCAGATAATGAGATTAATTAAGAGGAAAATTAATAAGCAAGTAGTTTCCTTAATATATGCTAGGTATAAACCTCCTAAGAATTATGAAGGATAGTTATACAATGCAACAATTCATCTCTTAGAAAGTGTCCCGATTTTCAGCTGGTGTGCTTACAAGAGACGCAATGAACATGTTCATATTCATTAATAATAGGGCACTTTATACTTGTCAAAGTAAGAGTTATCAGGAGAAAAAAGGCTGTGCTCTCTCTCAAGTTTCCTTCTCTCATCTCAGGTTGAATTAGCTTGCACTGGAAGTACTAAATGCTTTTTTCCTCAACTAAAATGAATTTCATATGACATTTGCAATAGTTCAAGCTGGTAAATAAGAGCCTTAAGAGTTTTCAATAGTAAACATGCTTTTAACCAAACTTTCCAAAAGGGACAGAGAGCGGATGCTAAATCTTAAGTGTCAATATTAGGCATAAGCTTTGCTGTAGAGCTTCTGCTCTATTCACTTTGTTCATTTATCCTCTTAATATTATAACTCTGCATACCAAGTTCTTTCTTTTGGATAAAGCAAATCTATCAGGCTGCAGGTCAAAGCCATTTTCTTTCCCTTGGGCTCAGTAAAGATGGAGAAAGCCTCATTATCATCCTCAGAATAATTGCTCTTAATGTATTTGAAGACCAAGCAAGTTTTCATCCTTGTCATCCTCAGACAATACACCCAGATCCTTCCAATTCTCTTCATAGCTATTTGACCTATTTGTACCCACCCTTTTGAGTGGGTAGCTTCTCACGTATTCACTTCGAGTCAATCATGAACAACTTGCAATTCAAATTCACAGCCAGCACACAGTTGCTCTTGCAACTTTTTGGTAGGAATGAATATCTTGTCAACATGGCTAGGTGCAGTGCTAACAGGTTGTAGAAGCCTAGACTAAATAATCTTCTAGAACAGTGGTCCGTTTTTGGCACCAGGGTCCGTTTTCATGGAAGGCAATTTTTCCACAGACCAGCAAGGGGAGGGATGTTTCAGGATGATTCAAATGCATTACATTTATTGTGCACTTTATTTCTATTATTATTACATTGTGATACGTAGTGGAATAATTATACAACCCACCATAGTTGGGGACTCCTGTTCTAGATCACCTCTATCTTTTGTTTTTTACCCTTTGGTATTCAAATTGATTTGGGTCACCCTAACTAAATGTAGAGAACTGAAGGCACCAATATGAGAATACTGCATTTCTCTTCCAACATTTTAATAAATCTCCATTAAATTATCCCCAACTTTATCTACATCATAATATCATGTTAAGGCTTTCAAAAGATAGGGTTTATTTGGATCCCAGAAGTCATATAATTATAGGATCTTCATATAAGTTCAAGGGACTACATACAGCACATCAAAGAGCATGCACATCTTGGCTCCTTAGGTCAACACATTTTTTTCTGTATTATGGGAGAAATTTTGGTCTCTGTGTTACCATGGACCTCTATGTTTTATGGTAATGATACTCTACTATTTTAATAGATATTCTAGTCTTACTAGATGTAAATTACAAACCAACCTCAGTTACTCTTATGCTTCATTCACTTCCCACTAGTTAACACATTAAAAGTTTCTGAAGACTAGTTAGTTAGCCAAACATCCTACTTAGCAACCTCACTAACTACTATAGATCAAATCCCAGCTTCAAGAAAGACGTATTATACCAGGGTGATCTAGAATTCAGTGGATTTATCTGGACAAGAAGAAAGCTTAGGCTCCAAGCAGTAAACAAACCCTGAGGCAACTGCAAGAAACCATGAGCTATTTTGGATCCTACACCATCACCAACTAACCTTAAGTATAGTAATACACATAGCAGAAGAAATTGTTTCCTATTATGTCCCTTTATACATGTGGTTCCTCAAGTGATATCCCAAAACTTTAACTGATGTCCAAGTGTTAGCACTTACAGTAGTAGGGAAAGAGTAGAAGGGAGTTGGGAATATAGATAAATAAATGCATAGTTTTCAATGCATCCATGTGACATTTGGAGAAAACAAACATATTTTATTTGCCTTCAATGTCAACAAGGAGCTAGTAAACTCACCATCGTTTTTCTTTCTGATGACATCACCAGCTCAGATTTCCTAACTTTCACCATCTCATGAGCAGTTTGAAAGCCTGTTCCCTGTGAAATGAGGAAGAGAATTCTATTATAGTGACAGGGACACTTAGCTCCACTTTTATAGCCAATGTCTGGTTACTCCCACAAACCCTGCAATTAACTCAGAGCCCAGAGAAGAAGAGAACCACGTAAAGCATTTTGAGAGTGAGAAGAATCAGCCACAGACGGATCCATTGGTCCAGAAAAAGATGATAGCATTTTTCTATTTCTTTGTAAATGGGCACTAACAACCTTTGAACAAAAAAACTCATAATGGTGACTTCAGAGGATTGAATCCATGGTTCTTAAAATCAATAACCAGCTAATCAAGAAAACTTGTATTTGTTCTTATTTAGTCTTGCTGTGTTCTCCCACATTTTAAAAAAGTTTCCTAAGCTGCCTTTGGTATGTGCATTAAGAGTTTTCCTCCCCCTCTGAAGTATCTCTATTTAGTAAATTCTACATGGAGGGGAATACTCATCTTCTAAGAGGAAAGCAATGGTATATTAACTTGACAAGCAGCTCCCAAGAAGCCAAATTTCATGCTAATGCTATTTAAATGTTATCCTTTATTAAGGAATAAAAAGAAAAAAATATTTTAATGGTATATATAAGAATCACAGAAATTTAGTTATGGAAATTATACTGTGATGCAAGGGGAATGAAGGACTGCGTATTTCTTCTCTGGTGAATTAATCAGAGAAATAATGCAAGTCTGCCCCTGAGCAATGTCTATCAAATCTACGGAAAGAGAAAGTTAAGTAAAATTTTTCTCTGTGATTCTTCAAGGACAAGACTCTTTCAGCCCCAAACTCTTGGTATTTTTTCCACCAGGATCCTTTCTTTGGTGCACACAGCAATCTCCTCCATTACTCCCCAAACTTCTCCTCTTGTCTCATTTTAATATCAAGTCTCACAAACGAGAAGATGCCACGTGTTCTAAGGAGGAAGACAAGCACAGGAACTACCCAGCCCCCAGAATCCCCGGCTGGGTGATTCTGCCCAGGAAAAGTGCTTTTAAGAGCAGGATCTTGGTGGAACCCTGTTCCATTACATCAGAGTAGGCACTAACGTGAGAGAGCTGGATATTCTTAGAAAAGACCCAAGTGTTTCCTGAAATACAAAAGACCGCAGCTTTAACTTGACTTCCCAAACTCCTTCCTCCAGCTTACACACTACCCTTCAATGGCTAAAGATACAGAAATTCAAAGAGCAAAAGTGGAATTTTTTTTTACTAGAGAATCTGACATTATGCTCAGTCTCTAAATATCTCTATTGTTGTGCTTGGTCTCTTGAGGCAATAAGACCGCCCCACGCTTTCCTACTTCTCCTTCTCTGTTGTCTCTAAGCTATGTGATACCCCCTTTAAAACAGCTGCTTTTAGGAGGATGGCTTGAGCCCAGGAGTTTGAGGTTGCAGTGAGGTATGATGACTCCGCTGCACTCTAACCTGGGTGACAGAGTAAGAGTCTGTCTTAAAACAAACAAACAAAAAATGGCTGTTTATATACACTCTGCCAGCCTGTTCCTCCTAACAGAGCAAGCCTCTTTCTTCCTGTCACACATGGGCTTATAGTAGGCACTTGATAATATAATCAGCATTATATATGAATGCTGTCACCGTTCTGTGGTGTTAGAAATATAATCATTATATACGATTATAGAAACATACACAGCATTATATATGAAAGGATATAGCACCTTTTTCAATGTCAGGAACACAATGGAAGTCCCAGTGTTGAGAATTGTATTATATGATACATTTCCCAAGGACATGCCCAAGGAGATCATTTCCACCTACAAAATTAGGAATTTAAACTGGACAGGTTTAAATATGACATCGCTGTACAATTTCCAAAGTGGTTGGGGCATCTCCCTTCAGAGGCTCTGAGATTTTGACGTGAGTGATTCCACTACATAAAGGCAGCAACGTGGTGTCTTGTTGGGTCTGAATGCTGAGAGAATAAAGACAGAAGAACGCAACTTTTTAAAAAGCATTTTGATTATTGCCCTCCTCACCTCTGTGTATCCAGAGAACACAAAGGAGCTAGGGAAGGAGGAAGGAAGGACACAGAACAGCTCCTCCTGCTCTCAATTCACCTACCATTGTTACATGACAAGTGACAGAAATGAGTCAGAGTAGAGTTTGGGGCTCGTAAATGAATCAGTAGACTTTGAATTTATTTCTCTTAGCTTTATTTTTGGGCCCACTGTATGTGTTCTTGCAGTGCCAACCTGTTGCTTTTTTCTTTTTTAATCAAAAGGACAGTACCTGCTTCCTCTAACCACCTTTCTCTTTCAACCCCTTCACCCTGTTCTTGAATGATATTATATCCTTTGGAAAGAACAAGGCTGTGATGTACTAACTATTGTCTGTGTCTCCTGTGTGCCTGTTCTTGTCACAAATGTATTTGGGGATGTTGGATGCATTCATTTTCTGTAATAATGTTTCTTAATCAGTCTTCCCAAAAAGTAAAAAAAAAAAAATGCGAAGTGTAAATCATTTGTGAAGGTGTTCCACCTAGGCACTTCCTCCAGATCCACTCTGTTGGATATGGCTGAAAAGTAAGAAATGGCAGTCAGCAATCTGGACTATTGGATCTCACTAGACCTACGTCTAGGAAAGAGGTCCCATCATCCCCTCTGTCTAGAGCCCCACCCACCTTCTCTGTGCTGAACCCCGCCACCGACAGATGGCTCTTCCTTAGTGTTACTGAAAAGACGACATTTCTCTCAGCTTCATCCCAGTTCACTTTATGTGACATGTTTAACAGTGACTCCACTCTGCCACCGTCTCAGGTGATCCCCAAAGGTGCATAGGAGAGGGGAGCACATTCAGTGAGTTGAGTATTGCCCAAAAATCTCATTCTATTCCTTCCTATATCAGTGTTTCTCTTACAAGGAGGTTACCATCTGTAGAGTTTCATGGAAAAGTTATGAAATGTTTACAGAAGGTAACTTCCATACCTGTCTCATCAAGGCTGGAAAGGACTTTTTCAATGTGAATATCCCAACCTTGAATTTCATGGACACCTCTGGAAGACTGAAATAAGTAGTCTGATTCATTATTGTTCCTGACTGGTGGGGGGGGTGTGTGTGTGGGTGTGAGAGAGAGAGAGAGAAAGAGAGAGAGACAGGAAGAGACAGACAGAGACACAGAGACTTCAACTTTCTTGGTGGAACAAGAAGGTGATATATTAATACATTCTTCAGGTATTGCCCTCTAATGCCCCTGCACAACTCTGCTTTTCCAGATTAGGGTTCAACCTCATTCTTGAAAGATGACTTCAACTTGTTTAAATTTTTTTAAGAAGATGGTATTAGTCATAAAAGCTCTTTAAAAGTTTTTACAGTCTCATTTTGCAGTTCAATTTCACTCAACCCTGAGAGCCTCTAAAAATATCTTGTCGAGAAAATTTATTACTACGTTCTAATATATAATTTTACATTGAAACCAGGTATCTAAAAAATAAACTGTCTTCTTGAGAACGTAATGCTCCAGGGGTCCCCAGGCAACTAATCGGTATTAGCCAAACACCCCTAAGAGATCACAAATTATATAATGCACGTGAAAGCATTTTGTGTGCTGCAAAGCACTGTACAATGTTATTATTTCTTGTTAGTAATAAATCACTTCATTTATTAAATGTGCCATGAGTTGTAGAATGGCATAGAGGTAATTAGCCACAAGGTACAGCACAATCATAAAACCAAAGACATCCTCTTCCCCCAACACTGCATCTCTAAGAATGCATCAATCTTTGTTTCTTCACACATGCATAAGCAATATGAATACATGAGTGCCAGAAACAGGGCTCAGAACTGGAGGTCTCTGTTTCATGTACTGTAACTCATGTGCACAGTCTTCTTGTTCCTTTTATGGGTAGAAATGCCTCCGAGCTGTTGGCATTATCTCAGCAGCGGTTGGGGGAAGGGGGATCTCCACAGCCCAGATCCCTCAGCTGCAGTAGCAGAAGAATCATTGCTAATCAGGCATGTAAATCCATTTGTATGACCTTAAAAAAACTCACAATAAGAACATTTGGATATTAAAACACTCTATTCTAAAGACGTAATTGTAATTGTGCTGTGTACTGTTGATACTGTACCTCAAACAATTTTTTACCTAGTGGAAAATCCAGGCCTACTTTATACCAAATTCACAGAGTAGTTAATAAGTACAATTTGTCCCTACTGGGATAAATCCAGAATTTAGTTATTTGGAAGATTTTGTTTGTTCCTTTCCTGATTTTCCTAGTATTCTCTGGCTTGTGAAGCTAATGCTCACTTTTATGCCACACCCTGGGTTTGGGAGGCTCTTGCTCATCCCCAGCCTCCTTCCTCAGCCCCTCACCCACACCATGATTTTGGAAGCTAACAAGGTCAATCTTTAAAGAAAGTCATTTTCCTCAGGTAGCATCCGACTATTGCTTAATTAATGCTTCTCACTTACATGACTATCATTTATGCATTTTTAAACTATTCTTAGAAGTTATGAGGGGGAGAAAATATTTACCTTTGAGCAATATAAATTGCCACTAGCTTTCCAGGGAAAAGGTTCCGTTTGGTATCAAAGAAAAGAAGAGAAAGTCACTTGTAAATAATCTCATCCCTATGCCCACAAATACCAAAAATCTTTCATTTCTCAAGTAATTTTGACTCTAAAATATCTATTGAAAGTCTGTGAAAAATCTATATTTACTTCTGTAAAAATAATAATATTTCATCAGGACTTCTGATACGACCATGATTGTATAAATCCAGTTTTCTTCTCTTCTGTTCCTATAAGCCATTCAAAAGAAATGGAAAACAAAAACACAAACTATATTTTCAGTAAAATTAGGACATAGACGCTAAAGTGCTTTGAAAAGGATACCAAAAAACAGTAGAATTCACAGAAGAGATAATGGTAGGAAGCAGGAAGACACTAAGGAGAATGAGCCCAGTGGTGACAGGTCTCAGAAACTGCCAACAAACATATACTTTTTTGAAGGTGTGGGACACGCCTGAAGGGAAAAAGAACTATATCCCAGGTACACGAAAGAGGTGCAGAAAAGAGATTCCTCTTGCAGGTATCAGAAGCCTCCACAGACCTGGTTCACATCACAGAAACTAAGGGCTTCAGGAAGAATAATGCAGATAAAGCCATATTTACCAGAAGGTGTAGGCCTCTGTAACAATTGGAAATACAAGTCTTTCCATTGTAAAAACTGGCCAACCTGGACTGCAGCTTTGGCCCCTTCTCAACAACCATTTACAATAGCTTATACAGGGAAATTCATCTCTTTATATAATAATCAATTTTTAAAAGAAACTAGCATTGCATTTAAAGACACCAGAGGAAATAAAGAAGGGAAAGAGCAATGGATGAGACTCATTCTCAGCAAAAATAATGCCATAGGGTGGATGGATGTTGTGAACAAACATTTTGCTGTGACTTAGAAACACTTAAATCACCTCCATGAAGAAAGAAGACAAAGCAAAAATGCAAGAGGTCAAGAAGAGATGGCAAGACAGCTGGAGAAAGTCGAATGCAGGCTAGCAAAACCCAGGAAAGAATTAGAGGAAAAATAAGACCATCAGAGAAATGAAGATAAAATTGGAAAAATCACAGAAACAAAAAGACCCTGTAAGGGATAGGAGGATAGAAATATGAGAAGTAAACAAGATGTAATATAAATAGTCTTAAAGGACTAGCGAGAAAATAAAGGCAGAAAAACTACCCAGCCAAGCCCAGTCAACCCACAGAAATGTGAGAGATAATAATATGATTGTTGTTTTAAGTCACTAAATTCTGGTGGAGTTTGTTATGCAGTAGTAGACAACTTAAACATATAGGCATTTTCTTGATATATCAATCAGTCCAAAAATCAGGATTATCTTAATAAAGAAAGGCTAAAAGTATTTCCATTAAAGTCAGGAATAAGATAAGGGCTCACATATTAACCATTATTACTTAACATTTATGGGAGGTACAAGATGATGAAATCAGATAAGAGAGAGAGATTACTGGCACAAAGAAGTTTAAGGAAGAGCTAAAAATTATCACTTTTTGCAGACAGTATACCTGGAAAAGTCACATAAAATGCTACTAAAAATGTTTAAATTTGGCCAGACGTGGTGGCTCAGGCCTGTAATCCCAGCACTCTGGGAGGCCAAGGCAGGTGGATCACTCAAGGTCAGGAGTTTGAAACCAGCCTGAGCAAGAGAGAGACCTCATCTCTACTAAAAATGGAAGGAAATTAATCAGCCAACTACAAATATATAGAAAAAAATTAGCTGGGCATGGTGGTGCATGCCTATAGTCCCAGCTACTCAGGAGGCTGAGGCAGGAGGATTGCTGGAGCCCAGGAGTTTGAGGTTGCTGTGAGCTAGGCTGATGCCATGGCACTCTAAACCAGGCAATAGAGCAAGACTCTGTCTCATTAAAAAAAAAAAAAAAAGTTTAAATTAGGGAATATAAAATAAAATTTATAAGTAGAAATCAATGTTTCATATATAAAAATCATTCAGAAAATATAATAAATTATTCCGTTTATAATAGCAACAAAAAGGATTAGCTATCTGAAAATAATGTATAAGATCCTTATAAGGAAAACTTTAAATATTTCTAAAGGACACTAAAACCATTTGAACAAATGAAGATACATACCAATATAACAATGATGCACTCCTCCCTAAGTATTTATATATTTAACACCGTCTTAATAAAATTCTAGCTAAAGTTTATGTAGAAAAACAAAGCAAACTGGAGTAGCCACGAAAAATCTAAAGAACAACAAAAAAAAAGAACCATAGCCCTACCAGACATGAAAACCGATTAGAAAATCTCTAATTAAAACAGTGTGGGACTGACAAAGGAATAGACTGACAATTCAGAATGGTAGAGCATAGAAAGTTGAAACATAGACAGACACTAATGGGACTTTGGTGGAGGAAAAACAAATTATTCAACAGGTACTTTTGATAATACTGGATCTGACAATGATCCAAGTTTAATAACACACTCAACTGGCAAGGATGTAAAGACATGAACACCAAAGGCAGATTTATGGGGAAGCTAATGGAGATTAAGTTTCAGGGCCCCTCATTTGCAGGGACACCTTCCAAGGCCCAGGAATGACTCTAGAAAGGTACTCATATGGTCATATGCTTTTGTAACATTTGCAGAAAATATTCTGTAACTTATTTTAAATTTTGTTGGTAAAACAGCTATCTTTTTCCACTCCAGCATAGTGTTCCCCTTATCCTGGAAGCATTTTGGGAATCCAGCTCAGGGAAAGTTGGGTTGCAGATTAATTAGTTTGGATTTAGTCATGTCTGTGCATGGTTTAGCACTTTCATGCACAGTTAGCACTAGCCTTCCCAGGATAGGAATGACTTCCAGGAATATTCCCAAGGCCCACGTACCAACTCCCCTAGTGCTGTAAGACAAAGGTGAAGGGCCTCTATTACCACATGAGCATGTCCAAGCACCTGGAACTAGAAGTATAAATTGTGGAGCTGATACAAAGCTTGATGTGTTATGATTTTCTTTCTCATTCTAAATAAAAATATGTGTTCATACTAATTTTGTGGCTCTAATTTTTTTATTATTTTTCTTAAAGAAGGCTCATCCATTGACGGTGGGACTGTAAATTGAGAGCAGAATTATCAAAATTCCACATGCATACCGGTTTGACCCAGCAATCCCTACTTCTAAGATTTTTGCCTATAGCTGTTCTTGTACATATACAGAATGACATAAGCTTGTTCTTGGCAGTGTTGCTTGTAAGAACAAACAATTGGAAATAATCCAACTATCTAAGGCCAGGGGACTGATTCAATAAAGTATGGCACACCCATATAAGGGAATAGCATGCACTTGTCAAAAATAATGAGAAAGCACTTCAAGAATTGATACATAAGATCTTAAGATAAATTGTTATTTGAAAAAAATCAACCTACTGAAAAATGTGTATAGTACACTTCCGTGTATGTAAAAAAAAGAGATTTAAACAGAATAGAAACATAACTGCAATGCATGCACACTTTAAAAATATGGAAAAATAAACAAAACACTAAGATACCAGTTATCTATTGGAGTTAGCAAACTGCATGAATGAGAAACATGGATGGAAAGTACACTATTTGCTGCATGCATTTTATGCATTTATATGTTTTAATTCATGCATGTCATTATATAGTCAAAATTAAATAATTTTTGAAGGACCTCATGGCAGCATTATCTTCCAAATGTCTTCCAGAAGCCTTCAGAGCCCTCAGTGAGGGTTGTCTGCCCTTCCAACAAGCTCCCATATCACCTTCTTCTGACCTGTCAAAGTACCTACCCTGCTGCATTATGATGGACTATTTACTGAGGTGTCTCCACTAAAATAGAAGCTCCATGAGAAGAGGTACTATGTCTCCAAGCATCTGACACAATGCCTGCTTCATACTAGGTGCACAAAATGCTTGCCAAAAAAAGCCAATAGGAAATGAGTTGCTTCCTTTTAGAAGTAAAATGCTCAACAAAAACATTTGCTTAGACAGTATATTTACAAACTGAATCCAAATTATTTTTGCCCAAATAACTGCTTTAAGCACAAAAGAGAGGGAAGAATGTCAGTTTAAATTTAACTTGTTTTAGTATTGTGTATTAGTTTTCTACTGCTGTAGAGCAAAACTAGCACAATCTTAATGGCTTAAAACAACACTCATTTATTAGCTCACAATTGTGTGTATATCAGATGTCCAGCAGGCATGAATAGGTTCTCTGGGCATCCTAAGGCCAAAATCAAGTTGTCAGCCAGACTGGCTCTTATCTGAAGGCTCTGGAGAAAAATCTGCTTCTGGGCTCATTCTTCTTTTTAACAAAACTCAGTTCCTTGTGGTTGTAGGCCTGAGGTTCCTGTTTCCTTGCTAGCTATCAGCCAATGGCTGTTTCCAGGTTCTAGAAGCCACTCACAGTCTTTGACACATGGCCTCCTCCATCTGCAAAGCCAGTAAGGAAGAACTACCTTCATATCAAATTCCTCTCATGTTTCAAATGTCTCACTTCCTCTTCTGCTATGAGCTGGAGAAAACTCTCTGCTTTTAAAGGGATCATGTGATTAAGTCAGCTCCACCCACATAATCTCCTTATTTTAAAAGCAGCTGATTAGTAACCTTAATTACACCTGCAAAATCTCCTTTGCCAGGTAACAATAACATAATCAGGGGACTAATACCAGGGGTTAGAGATCATGGGGGATACAGCTGTCTTAGAATTCTCTCCACCATACTGTGTCGACTCTTAGCATGTCAGCACTGATCGTCCCCAGGAGATAGTTACCCAAATTTACACTAGGCAGCAAAGAATGTTCTCCTTTCTCCGCATATTTCTCCCGCTTTCAATTCCTGGGATTTAATGACCTGAGAACACTAGCTGGTGTTTCTCAAGATTGCTTCAACCATCCTTACAGAAAAACAGGGTGTAGGAGGGGAGAATGGGGGTAGAGATGGTGATGGAAGCAAAGGTATGTGTGTATAGACAAGCCTAAAAACAGTTACAGGAAAGTGAACAACAAAGAAAGTTAAAAAAAAAAAACTGGGGAGTGTAACTTATATAGGCATCCAAGATGAACCAAGGTATAGAGGGAAATTCTCCTTTACCTAAATGATAAGGAGACCATACTGCCTGACAAACTGTAGGTGCATAAAAATTCCTTGAATAAGAGAAAACAGGGATTTTTTGAATATTGTCAATATTACTAAAAAACCATCCTTTCACTTCAATATAAAATACCTGATATAAAAGAGATATGTTTTATTGGTATTAGTAATAGTATTGCCATTTGTGGTCATTCAGATCCAAAGCCGATGGGTAAGAAATACACACACACATATAAATACATATACAAACACACACAATTATATATACTTTCATTCTGAACATGAAAGGGTTTCAGACAGATAAACCATTAACATGAGATAACAATTTTTCTCACTTCTGACTTTACACATGTTTTTTTTCCAAAAGATCTATATGAACTTGTACATATGAAAAGAAAGGTGAAGTTCCCTGTCCCCATAGATCTGCGCCCACATTATTATGCAGATAAGTCTCTTCTTTTTAACCACAATGTCTTGTGTAAACCCCAAACCAGCATTCCCAATCCTTTGCTAAACATATCCACTGAGGAATGATGATCTGTTAAAGAAATCAGTTCCCATTCCTTTGATTTTAAAATATCTAAAATCCAGTAAACTCAGAAACATTGTGATCCCAAAATACTATTGTGTTTCCTGCCAAATTCCTTCTGTCTAATCTAAATCTCCTGGGGTTTCTATGTTAGTATGAAAGCACTTTGGTGACTATCCTTTCACTAATATACCAAACAAAGTTCTCAGGGTTCTTCTTTTGTGACTCTAAAGTATCAAAAGCATATCAAAGCTATTACTGCTCCCAGAATATAATACACTCCAAAAGAAAACTTACCTGGCCTCCAAAAAAAAGGGCAACATCATAGGGAGGGGAAAAGAGGGAAGAGACTATTCCAGGTTAAATGCTGTTTTAACCCGATTGGATCCTGATTTTTTTTAAGCTATTAAAGACATTTGCAGGCAATTAAGGATATTTTAATATGGAATCATTTAGATCAGTGGTCTGCGACCTTTTTGATACCAGGGACCTGTTTCATGGAAGACAATTTTTCCACGGATCAGGGTGGGGGAAGATTTTGGGATGATTCAAGCGCATTACATTTATTGTGCGGTCAAAATTCTCTGCTAATGATAATCTGTATTTGCAGCTGCTCCCCAGCGGTAGCATCACCACCTCAGCTCCACCGCAGATCATCAGGCATCAGATTCTTTCTCATAAGGAGAGTGCAACCTAGATCCCTCACATGCGCTGTTTACAGTAGGGTTTATGCTCCCGTGAGAATCTAATGCTGCCTCCAATCTGACAGCAGGCAGAGCCAAGGCAGTGATGGGAATGATGGGGAGTGGCTGTAAATACAGATGAAGCTTTGCTGGATCAACCGCTGCTCACCTCCTGCTGTGCAACCTGGTTCATATCAGGCCATGGACCAGTACCAGTCCACAGCCCAGGGGTTGGGGACCACAGATTTAGATTATATTAAGAAATAAATGTTAATTTTCTTGGGCATGATAATGCTTTGTGGCTATATTTTAAAAAGTTCTTATTCTTAGGAGATGCTGCTAAAGTATTTATGGGTAAAATGCTACCTGTCTACAATTCACTTTCAGATAGTTCAGGGGTGGGGGGAATTGCATACCTATAGAGAGAAAGAGAAAGCATTTGTGGCCAAATGTTAATACTATTGAGTCTAGGTGGGGAGTATACGGCATTCCTAGCATTCTTTCAACTTTTCAGTATATTTCGAAAATTTTTTAATGCAAATTCAGAATAAAATCCTCTTTGAATATTTTTAAAAATAATAACCATTTCCTGTGCTGCAACACACACTTCTTCAAATTGAGAATGTCATTTGGTATTAGAAATAAAATTTGTTGTTGGTAATTGATAGTATAGAGATGCCAGCATCTGTTTCTGATAATAACTCTGGAACTGTGTTCAAATCCGAAAATTGAATTCCCTAATCCTACTCTAGAACTTATCAAAAGACTTGAGGCTATAATTATTCTCTTATAGAGAAGAAACATCAAAATACAAGTTTGTAACTTTTTCTAATAAATGTGTTTTTGCTTGAACAAGTATTTCCCAGGAAAATAATGTGCACATGGAAACACATGGAAGAAATTCCCCTTCATAAATACATTTATCCAGTATTTCAATGTTTTAAAAGCTAAAGATGCCAATCACAAAAGTTTTAATTGTTTTTTTGGTTTTCCCGCATATATCAATTCTTCCCTTCTACAACCTCGCTTCTTACCCTAACCCTACAGAGTTTTCTCATGTGACCAGCAAGTTCTGATAGGGGTTACAGGTTCGAAGAGAGGGCTTTGTAAATCACGTGACATACTACCTTTTCTTTGAACAAAACCTGCTGTGTGAATCAGCTGTGGTGGTAGATGACCTAGCTGAATGCCTTCTGGAATAGTCTTCCTAAAGTCTGTATGGGACGTGGAATGTTTTCTAGTAGCCAACAGGCCGTGAAGGATCCAAAATTCTCTCTCCATGGGAAGAGGTTTGAAACACACACACACACAGACACACACACACACACACACACAAAATCATGCTGCAGTATCCATGGGGGATGGGTTCCAGGACCCTCCCCCTATCTCCCACCCCCCACCCCAAATACCAAAATCCACAAATGCTTAAGCCTCTTATACGTAATGGCATAGTATTTGCATATAACCTTTGGACATCCTCCTGTATACTTTAAATCATCTCTAGATTACTTATAATACCTAATAAAATGCAAATAGTTGTTATACTGTATCATTTAGGAAATAGGAACAAGAAAAAACAGTCTGTACATGCTCAGAACAGAGGTAACCATCCTCATGCCCCTCCCTGTAATATTTTGGACGTGCAGTTGGTTGAATCCGCGAATGTGAGGGTCGACTGCATGCTGTGGGGAACACTATTTCAAAGGATCTTGAGTAGACAAAAGAGGGTGCTTCATGAGAGGTCGCTTGCCTATGGAAATAAGAGAAGACATGAGTAAGAAGGAAAAAAATCGGTTTCCTTATTTTTTAAGACAGAGCTTGGCCGTTGCAGGAAACAAGATGACATAACCTAGAAAGCATGATCTGACAGAACATTAACCAGCTCAGTTTAGCTCATGGGAAAAAACTTTAAAACTTAAAAAGAATGATTTTCTTTAGTTTCCAAAGTACTCTGCACAACACTTGAAACAGTCTGAACGTCAGGTCAATTGCAGTTCCTGGAAGTTTTTAAATTGGAAACATTAAAAAGTGTCTGCTCTTGAGAGTCATTATCATTTCTTAAATCCCCCCAACTTCCTTCGTAGGCCCATAGCTGGAGCGTGGGGGGTGACATGCATTCTGTTAGCCATTGGTCAAAAACCCCAATTACACACTCGTAAAGTTCCAGTGTAACTTAAAACTTTATGGTTCCAAAGGGCAATTTCTTCTCCTGGTTTTCCAAATAATATCCAAATATGGTGGACACAAGAGATAGAACTGAGAAATGCTGATGACAACTGAGCTATACATTTTTATGAGTTTGATTTTATTATGAATTTCTACTGTATTTGAAGGTCAGCTGGACTTAATTGATGTGGATCATCAGACTATCTCCATCACAGCTGGTCTTGTTATCACAGCACAGTGAGATAAAGGGATTTTTCACATGCTTCTCATTCTTTAGCAAGTACAGCTTAGGTGTGAAAGGGAATTGTTCTTGCCACTTCAGCCTGGCTGTTCTCCCACCCTGCTGGTCCTGCTCAAGCTGCAGCTGCCAAGCGTTGGCGGGCTTCAGGCTACATCACCACACTCTGGATTCATTCTAATGAGTTCATCTCTTGGCCTTGGTTTCCACCAGCAATGGATATCATGGCTTAACATGACTAATCTTTCATGTAGGGGAAAAATTTTTCTTGACATGTCCTAAGTGAGAGATAAGAAAAAAAAAATGTAGCGTTCAGGTATATTCAGAAAGCTGAAGTGAAATTCATTTTAAAAATACTTTTAGAGGTAAAGCCTGTATTTATCTTGTTTTCTTCAGACATAAGAGAAAAATGTAGTTCAGACCAGACCACTGTTAGGAAGCTGGGTAAACTGTGGATGCAACAGTCATTCATCGTGAGCATGGTATAAAACTAGTTTTTCAAAAATCAGGGTCAGAAGAAAGTCTTGAGCTATGCATTTTCAGTGATGCGCAAGACGATAATGCAGCCATCGTGAAGTTTATGGAGCTCTGTTCCTGCTTCAAAAGTTGTGAGAGGGATCTTCATATTTATCGGTATATATTTCTGGGGATCCTGGAAGGTCACTGTGATTCCTCATTTCTGGAAATGAGGACCGGGCAACACAATTCAGAAATGTGCCCCTGGTCCATCAGGCATGAGGAAGCAGCAGAGTTGGAATCCCATCCCACACTCATAAGCTTACCCCACACTGCTGTATCACTCACTCGGCTGGGGCGCGGGAGCCCGAACTGAACCCCTGGTCTCTCTAGACTATTACACACTGCTGAGCATAACCTCTTCACACGAATAACAAATCATTTTAAAATAGAAATTGAAATGAGAGGTCATGCAACAAATCTGACCCATATTACCAGAGAAACTTTAAGGAAGCCCCATAGACTCTCCGTGGTTCCCGTATCATTCTACAGATGTTAGAAGTCGGGAATCCAAATGTTTTTACTGACTCCTTTGGGAAATTAAAATGGCTTCAAGTTGTTTCTGAAAGTTGCTTTGACTAGAACCACTAACTTCGTTGTTAGGACCTGACTTGACTGACCCGCTACACCTGACAAGGGCTTTTTCTCTATCTCAGGGGTTAAGGAAGTCAAGTCAGGGTGCCTTGGCTGTCATTTTTCTGATAGCCACTGCTGTCTGCCTGCAGGACAGAGGGACAAGAAAGCAGACTTCTTTTAAGACGATTAGAAGAAGGGACAGAGGAGGTTTTTTACCAATCGATGTGTGATATTTTCTGAAATTAACACATTAACTGCCATGTAAGTTGTATTTAACTCACGCTAGTTTTGAGCCTGGGGCCTTGTGAAGCATATGTAACTCACACGTCTCTTTACCTTGAGCCATGTGAACTATTTTCCAAGTTGCATATAACTCACTCACAGAAAACAATAAAAAATAACAAATTTTTCATTACGTTAGAAAGGATCATTTTGTTTTTGAAGTTTTTATCCTATTAACATTTTTCATAATAAAACATCATGGCCCCAGGGGAAAAAATTTTTTTTCTAGTGTGGCAGTCAATGTGTTAAGGGCAGAGGAAAGATGAGGTTATGGGGTTATGCTAGAAGTCTAGAGATGAAATTCTGAAGAACTGAAACAGAACCCTTTGTGGCTATCTGAATCTCACTATTTCCAATCCTTAGGAGTAATGGCCCTGGCTTGCATTTCCTTTATAAAATGTCGCAGAATTTTATATTTTATTTCCTATGGTAAGTGCTCTGTAAATATGATAGAATGATGAAATGAATAATTCAAAACATTAAAAGTGGGGCCTTTGAGAAAATCCTTAAAAAGTTGGATTTGGTTAATAGGAAGAAGCAAAGACTGAGCGGTAACTCATAATTAAACAAAAACATTAAAAGTTCTACTAATAAGAACACGTGAACATACTTTCTTTCTGGAATAGCGTAAGTATAGTTGTGTTTAAAAGAAAGAAGATAAAGAGCCCATCCTTTTCGAAGACATACGTTTATCATCGTCATCAAAACCATTAAATGCTTTTTGGCATAAGACACACCCCTATTAGCTGCTATGCAGAGCAATTTAGACCAAAACCTTCCCCAATCCTTTAGGAATTATAGCCTAATTCCTGCAGAGCCTGTGAAAGCACAATAGAACAAATATTTGCTAGTTGATTGATCTCAGAGAAAGCAAAAAATAAAAAGATATAGCTAAAGATGCATAGTGCTCTAGGCAGCAGAAGAGGAATAGTGAAGAGAGAGAGACACTAGAATATTTATACTGAATAGGTGATACAAGCAGTGAGGAAAGAAGTAGATGATCAATGCCCAGAAGAAGCTGTCAATAAAAAAAAAAAAAATCAAGCCCCGAACTATAGGACCATTTATTTTACAACCTTGCTGTTAAGACACACAGTAGATACTTCATAAATATTTACTAGCTTTATGGAACAAGTAAAGAACATAATGAAATCAAGTTATATAAGAATTTTCCCCATGAAATTAGGTTTTTCAAGGAAAATTATTCAACTCATTTAATGTAACAAAGACATTTGTAACAAAAGTCCACTGTAATTTTTCCCCATTTTTGGTAATGGTTCCATGAAATGGCAACTATAATTTACTAAGAATGTGTTCAACAGTGGACTCAGTATTGAAAGCTTTTGAGTTCAAATTTAACCCATGGTAAGTCCTGGGAAGAAATCAATTTCACTTGATTTCTTCCCAGAAAGTTCATGAGAAATAATGACTAATATAGTATAAATGCCAGATAATGAAGATACTGCCCAGAAAGTTCCTATGAGGTTATCATTAGTTCTAGAGCAGCTCATAAAATGCAACTCAGGGAAAAGTCAAGTGCAGTGGGAGGCCACACCCTACATGCATTCATTCCATGGTCATGGGAAGTCTACTTTTTTTTAAAGGTGGGTTTTAAGCAGCAAGTCAAAAATGCAATGCCATCCTAATTGCATTCATCATCTATCCTCTTAGTTTTCTGGGAAAGAAAGGATCAAACATCATTTGCATCCTCCCAAGTCTTTGCTACAGCCATAAATACACAAGAGGCACTCAAACAGGGAGAGGAAGAGATCACTAATCCCATCAACAACTTACCAGTTTTACTTTTATATTTTAAACAAATAACTTGTTCCCCTGTCTCTGGGCACACATTGAGAAGAACGACTTGCCAATAGTTTTTGATGGCTTCAAGGGAAGGCTTAAGATTTATTGACATAGAAGAAAGGAAGTACAAGCAAAAGACACTCACATTAACTACCTTTCTGTGCTTTCTGCAGCTTTGCAGATGACAGGGACATCAATATCCAGTTGACTTTGTAGAGCAGTTAATTATGTATTAATAGGTTAAGAGGAAAAAGTGCAGGCTGGCACCAAGGGCCAACTGGGAAGTCAGCCTGAGGCCTGCAGGGTCTCTGCAGGAGCAAAGCCTCTGTTGGCACTGGTTAATTCAGTAGCTAAATGTCAAGCTAATTTACATTCAGGCAAGGAGATTCCATGGAAAAAAGATCAATGAATAAATGGTATGAGGATGCCATTTTTAAAGACTATATTACTCTCAAGTGAATTAAAGGACCATGGGTGAAATCACCAATGCCTCGAAATTTTCCACCAAATGTAGCCCTTTAGTGGAAAATGACTACAAAGTAAATCCTTTGGTGATAAATCCAAAGGAAGCTGAGTGATTTGAACATGGTGGGAAGGGAAGAGGCAATGCATGGGAATGTACCCAGCAGTGGCAAATACAAAATTTCTTCTTTTTTTTTTTTTTAGAGACAGGGTCTTGCTCTGTCACCCAGGCTGGAGTGCAACAACCCAATCACAGCTCACTGCAACCTTGAACTCCTGGGCTCAAGTGATCCTCCTGCCTCAGCCTCCCAAAATGCTGGGATTTCAGGCATGAGCTACCATGCCCAGCCCAAAATTTCTTTAAAATTCCATGTTTTGCCTTAATGTCCTTGTGAATTTGGAATTCTATCCCATAGAACACCCTTGTTTAGTGTGAAAATGAAGCACTGCTATCTAGTTGCTGTTGCAGAAAGAAGCACCCCTTCTCTATGCCTCACTACTCAAACCCAATTTGCAAAGCCTAGTTCTGATGGGACAGCACACATTAGCCATCGCCGTAAGTTTCTTTGCCAAGATTCTCTTTAAATAAGCCATTCCCCACTCTCATGTTGTAAGAAAAATCCTTAAGTTCTTATCCAAACCAAATACCACTGTCAACAGACCTACACAAGCAGTTATGTTAAGGGTGATAACTCAAAGATATAAAACAAAATGGCCACAATTTTTTGGTACAAGCTGTATTATTTATGTCAATGAAAAACTCTGACAAATGATTCAAAAATAAAGGTTCAATTTCCTATTGAGTTTTATTGTTTAAACCAATACGTTGTGTCATCCACATCACCAAATACAAGAAACTCACGGGATTCCAGGGGGACTAGGAGTGTGTATTGTGGGCATAGAAATATTCAAAATGAGAAAGTGGTCAAATGGAGAGCTACGTACTTGTACCTTCTCATATTTCTTTTAATTGAAATCAAAAACAAATTGAGGCCAGGCACAGTGGCTCACACCTGTAATCTTAGCACTCTGGGAGGCCGAGGCAAGAGGATTGCTTGAGGTCAAGAGTTCTAGTTAAGCCTGAGCAATGGCGAGACCCCCATCTCTACAAAAAATAGAAAAATTAGCCAGGCGTGGTGGCACACACCTCTAGTCCCAGCTACTCAGGACGCTGAGGCAAGAGGATTGCCTGAGCCTAGGAGGCAACAGTGAGCTATGTGAGGCAACAATGAGGAGCCTACAGTGAGCTATGATGATGCCACTGTACTCTGGCCTCCCCATCCCCTATCTGTATAAGCTCTTTTAAAAAACAAGAGAAAAAAAGTATTTCTCCTTTTTTGTCTTGAGGTAACCCAGCTGTCATCATTAACTGGCCTCTCAGTTGGAGTGACGGGCCCGTGAGCACCAAGGCCAGCTCCTTTGATTCCCCTGCTCTTTGGAAATAGCACGATGACATAAAACTTGGTATTTCTGATGCACCAGGAAGGACTTGACCCAAGAACCGGCATCATATTTTGCCTAAATGGCAAGGATATCCTGAAAAGTGTTGTCATGAAACGACTTCCCAGAAAGTGAGGAAGGCATAACTCATGACTCCTTTAAACATGATGTCAGAAACACAAGAACAGTAACTACTCTGAAATGGTGATTTTTTTTTTCTTAATGAGGCTGTGGGAGTTCGTAAATTTTCTTCCAAGGCAAGTAGCAGTTTTTTACCTAGGTGTGCAAAAGGCACTGTCTCTGATATGACGCTAAAAGGGTAACATCATGAATAGCATATTTTATAGATGAACTTCTATAACTGACTAACATGAATTGATTAACAGCATATGTTCATACTCAGAACATGTACACCTTTCATTTCTGAAACAGACAGTTCTATTAACTTCTCAGCTTCAGTCTCATCAGCTCTAAGGTGGAGATGATTGAGATCAGATTACATAAGCTTGTTGGGAAGAACACAGAAGATACAACATGCTCAGAAAAAGTGCTTGGCAGTTGGCAGAAGGCAATAAATTTTAGCTGTTTATAATTGCTATTGCTATTGTTTGTTCAACTATGAGGGATATTATCAAGGTAATGCTTGAGCAAAAATGATCAGCTTTGGAAATTAATAATGGCTACCATTTTTGAACACCCATCAAATCTCAAGCATTACATTGCTGATATTAATATATACTATCCCTAACCCTTACAACAGTAAGACAAAAGTATTAAAATCTGAATTTCAAAAACAAGGAAACTGAGACTCAAATACATTAAATAATTTCCCCAAGGTCCTAAAACTACTTAAAAATTAATTCTCAACAAATAAAGGAGTTTTCAGGTAAGTAAAGGCTTAGCTTTGATGTCATTATACCTGTCTCTGATTCTGTCCACGCACACCGGGGTATTTGTGTGTAGACCTGTGTGCTCACACACTCCAAAAGCAGCATAGTATGTTGAAAACAGCATGACTTTGGGGTCAGACACACATGAATTTAAATGCAGTGTCCAGGATATTTACTGGCTGTGTAATCCTCTCTGTGTATCAGTACCCTTAACTATAAAAGTCACTGAGTAACTAAAAACAAACATTTCCACATTACCTCAATCACATTTTTGAAATATTAAACCCAAAGTGTTTCCATCTCGTTCTAAAGAACTCTGCATGCGTTGAGGTACTGAAGCAACTTGAACTTGAACTCTTTCAGTGCTGTTATTTCTGAGCACGACTTTGCCTTACCTGTGAGTTGTCACAGTACAAGCTCGGTAATGGAGAAAAGTCCAAGACTGGCTTGCTTCATGAAAAAGAATGTCAGAAAACACAACTGGCTACTTCAATACATAGGGCATATTGTTTAGGGAAAAAAAAAATCTTTTTAACCGTACAAATCTGACCTAAGTATAGACCAGTGTATAAATCTGGAACTATGATCTCTTTGTGGGTAAACGCTTACAAACTGAAGGGTCTGGGACACTTCTAAAATCCACAGCTACCCCTGAGAGGGACCTCATAGAAGATGTCCACAGGCACAGTGGCTCAGACCATCGGAGTCATCAAAAGAAGGGAGTGATTAAAGCCCAGACTTTGAACGCAAACAGACCTGAATTCTAGCCCTGGTTCTGTCACCTATTATCCCTGTAACTAATTAATTGTTAGACGATTTATGATCTTTTCATAATCCCAAAGGAGACCCCATAGAGCAAGGATTCCTAATGTTTCAAAGACTCAGCTTAGGAGAGGCTCACGATTCCCTCCCCCACCGCAGCTCTCTCCTGGCAACAGCAGAGGGAGTAACTGGGCCGGGCTCCAGGGAAGGGCACAACCCCGTGTCTGCTTCCCATCACCTTCAAGTTCGTGCTTTCTCCTCCTTCCTTCTCCTCATGTTCTTACCACTCATTACTCTTCTCTAACCCCCTACCTTTCACTTCAGTCTTCGAAATATTTCTCTTTTAGTCTCGGGCAATCTCCCTCCTCTCCTATTTCATATAAGTAAACAGCACAACCTACGATAACGACAAAGTTAAAAAATAAAGTCTTTGGTGTTTAGGGAAATTGGGCTTAATAATAATCCAGAGACATCAAAAGCCTTGTAGGTATCCAGAGGCTTTCTTCAGAATCTCTACAAATACCACATAGTAGGTAAAGCCTGGGCTTTGAAACCAGACAAACCTGTTTCTATTCCCAGCTCCAATTCTTGCCACTTGCGTGTTCTTGGAAAAATTACAAAACAGAAGACTCCTTTTTCCTTTATTGTTAAAGTGAGAAATTAAATGAGATAATTCACATAAAGCAAATAGCACAGTACCTATATGGCAAGTATGCAGTGAATATTAGCTATTATTCATATTAGTCTCTCTCTCCTCCTATTTCTTGCACCCTGCTTTTCTTTGACCAATGGGATTCAAGAAGTTGTCTTTACGCTGCACTGTGGTAGCCCAGCCTAAGAACCTACACGTTGAGGTGGGGAGGGTGGGCAAAGAAATACATTCCAAGTTCCAAATTCAGCTCGACAAACTAGATCACAACCTGCTTCAGGTCTATGAGAGAAGGCTTTAGAGTCAGCCCCAAGTGGGAATAGGGCTTTAGTTCACTGGTTCATTCATTTTAACTGTTCCCCAGGTCCCTACCCAGCTCCACTTCATAGGTTTTGAGATGGAACTGGAAGGGAATGCAGAACAAGTCTAGAATCAGAAAGAACTGGAACTAGTCAGGGAGGCTTCTAGGAGACCTAGGAACCTTGGCTTCTATCTCCAGTGAAGAATGGAGTAGCCAGATCAAAAACTAAGCAAAAGTTGGTGGAATTGTGTTGAAATAATACACAGGTTTTCTCAGTGTAGACACTCAGTATTATGTAGGCTCCTTAGACCTTCAACAAGTCCTTCAGCAGTGGACTTAGAAGGACACAGTTCTAGAGCAGCATCTCCAATGGTGGTTACCTGCTCACCAAACGTACCTGAGTTTTCAAAGCATGAAATTTAAAATTAAAACCTTTCCCCTTTGCAGACTCTACCTTCTGTTCACCATTTTTCTGCTTCTTCTTGCCTCTTCCCTGTAGCCCTAGAATCTAGTGTGTTCTAGTAAGTAGGTGGAAAAAAAAGAGAAAAAAAATCAAGAAACTATAATCTTTAAGAAATGATGAAAATTTTCATTATAAATTATCTGGGAAAAGTCTAATAAGCTTATATGAACAAATGCAAACTATCCTTATTCCCACGTATAAAAGTGAATTGTCTCTCATATTTGAATGTGTCCTTGGGTAAAATAATAATAGAGGTTTCATCATGACTTTTTGGTAGGACTTCTTTATTTTGCCTTCTTCTCACCTATTTGTTATGTGTGAAATAAGATAGACTCCTTATACAATGTACAACCTCCAATAAAGTATCATATTAATAAATTATGATATATAGCTTTGACTAGGTACGCTAGTCTTGAGTAGTTTATCAAAACATGTACATATTTTCTTTTATGATCTACTGATTCTATAAATTCAAATATGGGCAAAATTTTGATCATTGATATCAAGGTAAATGTGGTTAAATGAGTTAGAAAATTTGTAGAACTAAGGAAATGATAAAATACTTAAGTTTGGGAACTCATTGACTTACATGCCTTAAATCTGAGTCAGACTTCCCTTGATACTAGTGTTACGGAAAAAGAATTTGCTCCCTCCCCTCCATGCCCGTGTCAGATCTATTATTTATTACAGCTCTTTTCCATTTTAGCTCCTTTTGTCATTCTAAGGTATTCAGGAGGGAATTCCATATTTTACTATTTTTTAGTAGATTTCAGAGTCAGAAAAATTATGGGAGTTTGGTCCTACAATTATATAACCCCAACACTGATTTATACCTCCTAACATTGCTCTGTTTCATCTGTTTACCATTCATTCATTTAACAAACATCTATTGGCGTGCTAGAGCCACAGCATGCACAAGGCAGATGTAGTCCCTAGGCCACTGGAAGTTACAGGGGTAGTCCTTGCTCCAGATGAAGCCTTCCTACATTATTCACAGGACATCTTTCAGCCCTGCCTTTTCAGGATTGGCTCCATTCTTGCACGGATTTCTTTTCACAGGTCCTAGATGGCTAAAGCAGCTCCTGGAGCTACCTCCTTCCTCATGTCCACTAAATTTCCTGTCCTTACAGAGCTAAAAGCCTCTGAAGAGTTGGCAGGATGCTGGGAACTCATCAGCCCAACACAACATGAATCATTTCTGATAGATGAGGGCTAACAAGTGTGTGTAGTCCTGGGAATCTTCCCACAGCAACGGGATACAGCCGAGAGTTCTGTTAAAAACCATCACTGAGCAGCCACCCTATGCTCAAAACTGCAGCCTCTGGCAGCGATTTAGAGGTGAAACCTCTCGTGTCCAATTAGCTGACACTTTGACTCATGCAGTGCCTCAGAACTCACCTTTATTTATAAAGTTCGGGATTTCAGAAAAATTTGCAAGAGCTGCTGAAAGTTAAGCATTTGCAAGGATGTTAGTTTCCTTGGTTAATCATAATTTAATTTTCCCCATGTTGAACTGGTTACAGAAAAAGGTAAATAGTCAGCTCCATTCAAACCTCATGTTAGTAGAAATATTCCTTCTCCACCTTGACTTCCACCTTGAATGCTGGATTTAACTCTAAACTCACATACCTCATCATCAATCTAATGCTCTATGTTGGTGGTTCTAAACCTTGGCCACACAATG